>OZ057398.1:80973686-81001186 GCA_964056695.1 Melieria picta | reverse complement strand
CCTTTTTTCTTCTCAACATGAACTTGTCTTTATATTTTTTTTTAAGTTTTTCCTCGCTTAATTTACCACATCGCTTCGTTGGAAGATTTTCCAAATTTATTATCAATAAATTACAATTAAATGTTGAAACGTCAACTCAGTCACTTCCCTCCCATCCTCACTCATTCATTTCCCTACTCTAACTTGCTTTCGTTTGTACTTTTGCCTCTGCGGCCATTGCAACAACAACAATTGAGTCTCTCGCTGCAACTTTACACCCACGCTGAAGTTTTTTTCTAAGATGAAAAGATTGTCATCTGCGCCGCATTAAAGAAGTCTATGAATGAGTCTATGTTGTGTTTGTGTATATGTGTTTGTGTGTGTAGCTGCGCTGTTTGACTTTTAATTTAAAAAGTTTATCTGGAGCAATTTTATGTGTGAACTTAGCCTCGTTGTTGTGCGCTTAATGCAAGTTTAAGTGCCACGTATGAGAATGCAAAAATATGAATTGAAATGCATTGAGATTGTAGTGAAAAACTTGCTCCGCAAATGAGAAAACCTAGTGCTACAGTTTGAACTCTTTTCTAGGTGAACAACACTGGTTTGATTTATATTGATGTGTAAATTTTTGAAATGTTATTACTGATTGCTAGATTTCGTTTTCTTTCAAAAGCACATCAAAAGATTTTTAGCATTTGGCCCGTTTTAATTGGCTAATTTGTATCAAAGTGGCTTCAATATTTGACTTGCTGGATTCTTCTATTCTTCTTTTATTCAGCTTGTACACAGCAACCTTTTGTCAAGCCTCGTTCTGTGCGCTGACAAAATCCATACAAATTTATGTATATTTGTATATGTGTGTGTTTGTCATAATTTCTCTAAAAGCACAAATATTATTGAACATATTTGTCAAACATCAAAACAACAACAATAGCAACAAACACAAAGCAAGAAGACAATAGCGCAGAACTTGTGAATAGAAAAACGTTTATATAGAAACAAATGTTTTGTTGTGATTTTATTATTGGTTTTTGTTGTTGTTGTTGATGTAGCGACCGCTTGCTGGTTTTTGTGTCGCTATTTGCTTTGACCAACGTATTAAGGTCAAGTAACATTAATGCTAAATTAACAACAGCAGCCAGTTGAATGGACAGACAGTCCACCACTGAGGTGCTGACCGCAGTGACAGTAACAATTGTCAACTCACTTAATTGTCGAGAGAGCGGCTGCGACAGTTGCGTATTGTTGCAGCAACTAACTGCAGATCTGTCCGTCTTTGTGCCAATATGTGTCTGTGTGTGCGCGTTTCTGTGTGTTGAAGTGTCAACAAACTGACAATTTACTTGTTCAAATTGCTGGTTGCTGTTGTTATTTGTTGACATGTATGCGATATTGTTGATATGTTAAAGCTTCATTGGTGCTATTTTTATTTTTCTGCACACAACTGAAAAGTGCGGGTTTGCCATTATTTGGAACATTTAACAGTACAGAGTACGCAATGTGCACATTAGAAACTAAGGCTTTCGAATTTTTTGACGATTGGAATGCGAACAAATAATCAATTAGCTTAGTTATATTGAATAGGCTTGTTATTCAATATTTAATGGGCACCTTGAAGACCGCTAATGCTGTTAAAAGTTATTCAATTCAGCAATGAAAGCCAGTTGCGGTGAAATGTAGAACAATTTGTTGTGATAAACATCTCTTTGATTGTTTAGGAAAGGAGAAAAGAGCTGACAGCAGAAAAATTTAAACTGTAAGAATAACTGCCTGAACAGAATGTCGGCTGTGGTAGGACCTGTCAGAAGTTGAAATTTATGAATTGGTTTGAGAGTTAATTGAATTTTTTTGTGTCAGACGCTCGACATATAATTTTGAAATATGAACCATAAAAAACAAAAAAAATAAAAATAGTAATAATCAAATAAAATAAATAATTAAAAAAAATAATAATAATAAAATAAAAATATTAAAAATTATAAAATTCTTTGGAACAGAGAATTTTAACTTTTTCGCATCACACGTTCGACGTTTGACGTATAATTTTAAAATATGAAGCATTAAAAAAAACAGAAAAAATGAAAAATAAAATAAAATAAGTAATAAAAAATAAAAAAATAATAATAAAATAAAAATATTAAAAATTATAAAATTCTATGAATTTTATGAACCATAAAAAACAGAAAAAATAAGAAAAAATAATAATAAAATAAAATAAGTATTAAAAAAAATTAATAATAAAATACAAATATTAAAAAGGATAAAATTCTTTGGAACAGAGAGTTTTAACTTTCTCGCGTCACACGTTCGACGTTTGACACATAATTTTGAAATTTGAACCATAAAAAAAACAGAAAAAATAAAAATAATAAAAAATAAAATAAATAATAAAAAATGATAATAAAATAAAAATATTAAAAATGATAAAATCTTTGGAACAGAGAATTGTAAATTTCTCGCGTCACACGTTCGACGTTTGACGTATAATTTTGAAATATGAAGCACAAAAAAGAGAAAAACATTTTTTTAAATAACTGCCTGAACAGAATGTCGTAGCTGTGACTGTAGTTGCGGCTGTGGTAGGATCTGTCAAAAGTTGTAATGTATAAATTTGTCTGAGAGTTAATTTTATCTTTTTCGCATCATACATTCGACAGCTCAAACATTTGACATATTATTTAGAAATATGAACCACAAAAAACAGAAACAAATTTTTGTTTTTAATTTAAAAAATATTAAAATATTTGAAATATATTAAAGTGTTACATGTTGTGGAATTTTTGTTTGCCAATGACAATCAAACTTTCAGAACTTTTGCTATTTGCTTGCTACAGCATTGTATTCACAGCTCAGGCAGTAAAGCTTCAATTTTACTAATGAGAAATTCTATTTTACTCTCAGAGGTTTGCCATTCCCTACCGAGTGGGCAGTTGTAAAAAAAATATGTATCCTTTTTTATAATTTAGTGCTGCATACGGCAGCGGTTCGAACCTGTGATTGAGCGTCGGATCAGACTTGCGGTCTTAAACCCTTAAACTCAGTCCAGACTAGACTAAAAGTGCACGCCATTATTATAAAAGCCATGTGGGTCAGAAAACTCGGTCGAAGCTGTTATGTGTTGCTAACAAATTATACAGCAATTAGGTGTTCTTTTGTTATAACTTTTATCCAAAAAATATTTGACAAATTTGGTTTTTGGCAGATGCCAAACTTCACACACCATTTAAGCAAATAATCGAAAATTCAGCTCAAGGTCATTCAAACACATACAAATTCACACAATAAAAATTAGTCAAAAAAAACAAAGCTAAAAATACTTTTACTGATCACTCAACGGTTTGACTCTACATTTTTGTGAGGCAACGAAAAAAAAATCCTTTTATGGCGCTGCTATTCAATACACTCACTTACACACACTCACACACGCTCGCACACACACCCATAAAACACTCCACATGAAAGGAAATTGCATAACAATAAAACTAAAACTGCTGTCTGCTGCCGAACACTTTGAGCAGATTTCTTTTTATGTCTTTACAGCCCGCAAGTGGTCAGCGTTCGCTTGATCGCTTGGCTGGTGGCATTTCCGATCGATTTCTGTGTTCATAATCAAAACAGCATTTAACAAGCCAACAATTACCATGTATTCGCATTCATTCGATGAACAAAAATGCAGACAGCTGGTTGCACTTTTGGACACACGTGGTCCCTCAGTGTTTTAACACGTTGCCGCATGCCGCAATGAATGCGCTTTTCATTACCCTACTCGATTTTTGTTGTTGTCAGCTTTCTAGTAGTTGTTGTTGTATGCACAACGCGCTTCCAAATTATTTGCTGCCGCAATCATTTTACCAATTTCGGGCGCGCTGACCTTTTCTATGTATAACCAATTTTGATGCAATTACTGATTATGTTGTTGTTGTTGTTCAGACATAAAAGTGTCAGCGATCGAATGCGCTGTTATGAGTTATGCGCCTGCACATTCCAGCGCCGAAATTGGCGTTGTGAGTGCGTGTACGCGCCGTCAGGTCTCATGTGTCAGCAATGACAATAAGTAACAGCAGCAAATAAATTTCAACCAACAAAACACACAAATATGGCAATAATAATAACAACAACAATATTTACAAACACTGTAGAGGCAATAAATTAAAAAAAAAAAAAAACAAAGCCAGCAGAGACAAAATTAAAGACAGATTTTTTTTAAGCAAATAAAATTGGTTTTTATTTGTGTTTGTTTTAAAAAATTTGTTGTAGGCTCATTGAAAATGTTGTCATATGTTTTGCAGTTAAATGTTGTAATGTTGTTTTTAAAATTTTTATATATATATTTTATTTTTTATTTATAATTTTTATAGTATTGATTTCTTTTGAGAGATTGTGACTCTCTTCTTGCTGACAAAATGACATATTTTTTAATTGTTAAGCATTTCTATTGAATTTTTGTACATGAAGCAGTCAATTGCTCCTTTCTACTAAATATTAGTACTTATAGAAAAAATGTACTTATAGAAAAAATTAGATAAATCTGAGTTCAATGTAGTTTAGTTTATTCAATAAAATGGCGAAACTATTAAAGTTTTCTATTTGTGTTCGGCCAACGGTCAACGTAATAATAGATTCTTAATTAAAGTGTTTTTTTTTTTTTAAAGATATGCAAAATATGGAAAGTAAAAAAGTATAGATTTTGAACAAGTTTGTTGCTTAAATCTTTTGTTTTCAAGTTGTGTTCAAATTAACAGCGCATTCATATGGCACGGTTGATTTATGGGTTTAGGAACGTTTACAATCAACTTGACGAACAAAAAATTATATTCAGTTTGTTTCTTCAGTCTTTTGATTTCTTTGTTTTAAATATTACAGTTTGAAATGTGATTGTAATTTTGCAACTTTTTGTTCTGAATTCACTAAAACTAATAAAACTGAATTAGAACATTTTTTCTTCAACATATTTTTGAAATCAGTTTTGAGAAAAAACTTATCGAAAGACGTTTTTAGCATCAGACTTGGACAGAGGACAGACAGAGGAGATACTGTACGTTATTCTCTCTTTTACGCATTCGCTGCTTTTCCAGGATAATCTCGTCTAGTCTGATGGTGTGTGTTTCGAGTGACCAGTGTCCGGTGTGTCTAGAGTCCTTGTTGGAATGGATATCTCAGCCCTTTTAAGGCCTCAAATAACTGATGTACGGTTCGTTATGATAAGAATGGGCCTTGTAAGCCTCTCAGTGGTGCATGAGGAAAGATTATACCAGCGTTGCTGCGCTAGGCGAGTTGTGTACGTTCTGACGCGAAACCTACCTCCTTCTGATCGATCGTTTTCCTTGCCAGATCATTCGCTTTACAGTTAACTTTAATGCTCTAGTGTGCAGACACGCAAATGAGGTGAATACTGTAGCACCGAGAAATCTCCGGCACCCAGTGAGAAATTTGGTGTTGTCTATGCATGATTCCAATTAATTTTTAATAACTTGATTCAACTTAACTCGAATCATTTATAATACAGAATTGATTCTTTTACATAATTTATATTTATTAAATTTATTCATGTTTCAACTGAATCAATTTTTTCAAATAATAACCCATACATTGAAATTATTAAAAATTGTTCTTTCCTTTATCAATTTGCAGGTGAAAAAACTCAAGGACATTGAGCTAATCAACAATACAAAAAATATACAAAATAATCTCAAAACGACAACAACAACAACAACCACAACCATACATACCACAACAACAGCCACAAAAATACTCAATAATATTAATTCACAAAATCTCAAACTATTGAAACCACTGGAAAATGTGCAAATAAATCATGAGAATCATGAGAATATCATACAAAACTCACAAGGCCATGAACAAAATTGTAATAATTTATTGAAAACTGCAAACATAACAACAACAACAACAAATGCCTATGGACAACCGAAAAGTAAAGAATATCATTCGTTGCCACATGAATTAACCGTGGAAAATTTGATGGATAGAGAAGCAGCAATTATGGGAACAGCAACAAAAACTGAAACAAATCAACAGCAACAACAACAACAGCAACAACGAAATGATGTCCATGAGTACAGATCGAAGGTAAGAAAATTAAATAAATTATCTTAAATTACTTAAAGCTTTAAGTAAGATAAGAAAATTAAGACAGAATTATTAAATTTATTAATTAATTAAAGTTTGATTATTTAATGTTGTTTGTTATATTGCAGGACAACAATTCCGATTCGGATTCGGCGCTATCGTCGGCGCCACCTTCAATCAGTCCGCAGCCACCGCCAGCTGGCTTGGATACGGCCGATATTTGGCAAATGGTAAATAGTTGTTCATAAATTTGTGAATATCTTTTAGCTCTTTTTTGTTTTGGCAAATCATAATTTTATTTGCAAATTGAATGAAAACAAAAGACTCAAGCAACAAACTCGTTTTCACAGTGCAAGCTGAAATCAAGTATAGCGCTTAGGTCTTTTGTTTGCCATTTGTACGTGAACGATTATGTATATAGCAAAGAAAAATACTGACGAATGAAGATAAAAAAATCTCAATATTTCTTTATGTAGATTTGCTATGCACATTTGAACAGCACGCTTGATTGGCAATTTGTTTTAGATATTTTTTTTATGTTTTTCTGTTGTTTAGTTGTGCATGATCTCTGCTTTACTAATGCTAACTAAGGATTTTATTATACTGCAGCGTACGTTTAATGTTAGCTCAGTGTTGGATTCAATGACACTCATGTTGTAGTAAATCGAAGGCTGACGACGTGCGGCATGGAAATCAGTCTTGAAACTTAGTTCAGTTGCGTTCGATTCTGTCCTTTAGTCAGTATTTGATAGTTTATATCTATTTATTGTTTTCTCATTTCCTTTCTTGAACTTCTGTTCATTCAATTTGCGCCAAGCTGCATGGAGAAGCCGATGAATTTATTAATTTTTTAAATTTGTTATGTAACTTCTTTATAGTCTGCGTCTCATTGTTTGGGGTTCCTTTGGATTTGTTTTTAATGAAATTTAAATAAATAATTGATAAATTCAAAATATTTTCAATTCTGTTGAAACTTCTAAACTTTTAGACGATTGCCAACCCATTTCAAAAACACTCGTAAAACTTTAACATAAACAAATGTCTGTCTTTGGCTGTAAAATCCTGCAGAATTAACAAGCATTCGTTGTGCAGCACATGCGGGGTTTTTCACTTCAACTTCTGCGGCTCTTTGCATTCACAACAACAACTACAACAACAGCAATCACAGCGCCCTCATTGCCTGCAGCGTAGAGAATTCGATTTATGCCGCCGCCTTGTGCCATTGTCGCACACCTTAAGCACTCTTCCTTTCCGTAGAGGAAAACAAAACACAAAAAAGCAACACACACACATTTGATCCTTTCAAGTTTTTTTTATGGGTGCCGACAAAGTTCACTTGCACTTAAGAGCGGCCGCAAAGGGGGAACAATAACTCAGCGTTTTATGTTTAGAATTGGCAATTTGACTGTCTGGCGCAGTGATTTTGTCGCAACATGTTGTTATTGTTGTTTTCGTTGCTGATGTTGCTGAAATGTTGGCTGTGCGGCTGCTTGGCTGTGTGTATGTTAATGGGTATTTTTATGTCCACTCGTTAATGAAGTTGGGGAGAAAAAAAAAATAAAAATAAAAGCACAAAAAATTTTGAAGATGGGAGAGAGAGGTTTTTTCAAAAGTAAAAATCGATAAACTCATAATTAAAAAGATGGCAAATGGATAGTAAAAATTAAAAAATTAGTAAATTAAATTAAATTAATTTAAAAAAATTTAAGAATAAATAACAAATTAAAAATGAAAAAAGCATAAGTAGCCTAAATTAATTAAAAATATTTATTTACTTTTATTATTATTTAATGTTTACTTTTATTTATTTTTATTAATGATTGTTTTTTAATTTAAAAAAAATTTAAAAAATTTAAAATTTCAAAAAGCATAATTTTTATAAATTATTTGTTGTTTACTTTTACTTATTTTTATGAATAATTGTTTTTTTCATTTTAAAAAATTAATAGAAAACTTAAAATTTAAAAAAGCATAATTTTCCTAAATTGTTTTAAAATATTTCTCTACTTTTACTATTATTTATTGTTTACTTTTTTTATTTTTATGAATGATTGTTTTTTTAATTTAAAAAAATTAATAAAAAATTTAAAATTTGAAACAGCATAATTTGCCTAACTTATTTAAAAATATTTCTCTACTTTTACTATTATTTGTTTTTTACTCTTATTTCTTTTTATGACTGATTGTTTTTTTTTCATTTAAAAAAATTAAAACAAAATTTAAATTTTAAAAAGCATAATTTGCCTAAATTATTTTGAATTATTTCTCAACTTTTACTACTATTTATTGAATATTATTTTTTATTTGAATATTTTTTAAATTACCGTGTCTGCTCTTTTCAGATTCGCACTTATAGCACCGACATGGAGAAATTACAAAAGGACAATGAAATATTACAAAAGGAAAACGAACATCTGCACAGTGAATTGAATTCTGCTAAGGAGCAGATTTTAGATTCCGAAAAGGTTGCAATGGAGGTATTTAAAAATTTAATTTTGTTTTGTGTGTTGAAGTAATGTGTTTGTACTTTCAGACCAACAACAAGGCCAAGTTGCAACAGTTAATGGAGCGTCTGAAACAGCTCGAAGAACAAGAACACCAACTGCGCAACGAGGCTGATGAATTGCGCGAACAAAATGAACTGCTCGAGTTTCGTATATTAGAACTGGAGGAGACCAACGATAAGGTAAGCGAACGCTCAGTTAACTTTCATTGTAACGCACAAAAGTATGCTACGTTTTTGTGCGCTGCAATGGCGCTTCATTCTATGCAGTAGAATACTTTTGCGCATTAACAGTCTTCAATGTTATTGGTTAACAGTGGCACTTATTAAAAGTGCTTGCTGTTAGTTGACAGTGCAAAAAGACTTAAACAGTTTTGATGATGATGATGATTTTAGTTTTAGGTGTTGTATTCAATTTAAACATTTTGAAGAATTATTTTGAATTTTGTAGAATCAACAAAAACGGTTGAACTGACTGTTCAGTTTTGTAGATTTTTCAATATAACATTTTGTGTCTTAAAATTTCAGATACTCGAATACTCTTATTAGACATTTTGATTATAATTATTTTTTAAATTATTTAACATACTGCTTTTAGCACTAAATTCAACATTTTTAAAATATTTTTCAAGTGTTTTGTATTCATATGTACATCAAATCGTTCAAGCTTAGCAGCTGTCAGATACACTTAAATAGCTCTGAAACTAGCTCATGCCTTATTTGGCTTCCGTTGTGTTTACTTGAAAACTTTGGCATCTTCAGCTGGTGTAAAGTCTCGAATACTAAACATGTTTTCTACGCCTCAATACGTAGCGCATATCTTCACTTGTGTCTTCACGTCTATGATGAACACCCACACTGGTAGAAAACCATTTTTGGCAGTTGCTCGCATTTGGGTGCCGTTTTAGCCTCTCTGTCATCTTTCTTGTGCAACAATAATCTTCTACGAGATAATAATATCAGTAATTATTTTAAAACTCAGTTTGAAAATATTTTATTAATATCGAGTTTGTAGCTTAAGCCTTCAGTTTCTGCTGAATTCTTAAAAATAATAATAATATTACTTTGAAATTTAGTTGGCCAATATTTCAATACAATCAAGTTTGCTACTTAAGTCTTCTGTTTCTACATGTTCCATCATACTTTTCTTTAAAGTAATTTTAATAACTATTTTCCAATTTAGTTGCAAATATTTAATTATTATCAAGTTAGCTGCTTAAGTCTTCTGTTTATACTTTTTCAATAATAATTTTTCTTAAGATAATAATAAATATTGTTTTCAAATTTATTTTGCAAAATCAAGTTTGTTGCTCAAGTCTTCTGTTTCTGCTTGTTCCATAATAATATTCTTTAAAATAATATTAATAATTATTTTCAAATTCAGTTTGCAAATATTGTATTTCATTAATATCGAGTTTGTTGCTTAAGTCTTCAGTGTCTGTGTGTTCAATAATTCAATAATGATTATCTTTAAAATATTATAATAATAATTCCAGTTTTAAAATATTTGCAAACTTATATTTCAATAAAATCAAGTTTGCTGTTTAAGTCTTCTGTTTATGTACGTTCAATCATAGTATTTTTCAAGATCATAATAATGATAATTTTCAAATTCAGTTTCAGCAAATATTTCACTAAAATCAAGTTAGTCGTTTCAATCTTTTGTTTGTGTGCGTTCAATAATAATAATCTTCTTTGACATAATAATGGCTATTAATTTCAAATTTAGTTTGAAAATATTGCAATAAAATCAAATTTGTTGCTTAAGTCTTCTGTTTCTGCTGAACCATTTTTGGGTGAATGACTTTTGCACGTGTATTGCACAATGACTAATAAAGTTTGTGCCAAAAATTTTTCATCAATGAGTTTACACATAAAAATTGTGCAAACAGCAGCAGCTGCTAACAAAAATAACAACAACAACTACAAATTATAAAAAGCGGCAAAATGCAATAGCACAGCAGGCAATGCTCAGAAAACGGTTAAAAGTGCAGTAAATGCACAGACAGCGGGTCATGTTTGGCTGTCGCTGCTGTTGTCTGTCGGCTTGTTTGTTTTGTTGTTGTTATTGTCTATGGCTGTCGGCACATGTAGCGAAATTAACAAATTCGTTAGCGGCAATACACAAAAACAGCCTATTTGTATGTGTGTGTGTGTGTGTACCCACAATTGCGCTCGCCATAAAAATGTTGCTCATTGAGTCATGCTACACATACGTATTGGCAATAACAACAATTGCCAATTTCCGAAAATGTCATCGCATTTGACAAGCGGCAATTTGTCTCTGACACTGACCGGCAGCAGTGCGCCGCTTGACTGTTTGGCAGCCATCGGTGCATTTAAACAATGTGTATTAATTAAAAGTGTCAAATACATAAAGTGTATGCATGACACTTGTGACTGTCTGTTTGCAAGTTTGGCCAAGTAAATGCAAGTCGTGTTATACAAACAATTGCTGGATTTTTCAATATTTTATTGTGACACGCAGCGTTTGTGCATTTAATACATTTGTCTAGACACGGCAACGAATTTTAATATTGCTGTTACAGACATTTTTTTTTATATTTCTTTCTCTCTTTCTAACGCTTGGCACTAGTGTCAGTTGAAACCACACCCAATTATATGTTTTCGTGCCTTTGTCATTCGTTTGCCTGCCTTTGCTTGCTACACCTTCAAAGTAATTCTGCCGCTCTGCATAGAAATTCAAACGTAAAAATAAAACATTGAGCCAAATGTTGTCCTTAATTGGATTTATTGAATTATAGAGAGCTGTGCGAATTGTTGGCATGCGTAATTTATGTGGCGCCCGGGGGTTGTATGCGTAATTTGTCAGGAATTTGCCAGGAATTTGAAGTTGCTTGACAGTTTACTGTAGCCGAATGCTGAGTAGAAAGTTGAAAGTCATTAAAAGTTAAGGGCAATGGAACTTAGAATTTACTTCTTTCTCTTCAGTTGACGTAAACTTAATTTGACTTAAACTTAACTGAAAATAATCACACATAATGGATGTCATTTGCTCTTATTGTCTGCTGAATTGTTCAAACAAAAGACTTAAGCAACAAACACACCTTTAACAAATTTCAATTCCAAACAATGTAGCAAACAGTTGTTATAAATTGCAAATTTAATCGTTTTAGTAAATACAATTACCATTTTGGTATGAAGTTTAAGCCCACAATCGAATTATTTCAATTGAACAAATACTATAAATCAACTCTATATGAGCAAAGCTGATGGCTGCTGCTAAATGTGTTGTGTTATTCTTAGACTGGCAGACGTCTTATGGCACCAACCCACATCGTTTTTCAAATGTTGAGTTAAAGTAAATAGTTTACTGCATGAAAGCTGACTTTGAGCATCGTTTTGTTATACGGTTGTGAGTTAATTTAAAACAAAACTGTGAGGAAGAACTCAAAAAATTTAAGTAATATATGTATGTGTATGGTTTAGTAATTATTTATAATATTATTTTATGTTCAGTTGTTTTGTTTTATTTTATTTTTTATTTTATTTTATTTATTTTATTTATTTTATTTATTTTATTTATTTTATTTATTTTATTTATTGTATTTTATTTTATTTTATTTATTTTATTTATATTATTTATTTTATTTATTTTACTTGTTTTATTTATTTTATTTTATTTGATTTGATTTGATTTGATTTTATTTTATTGTATTCAATTTTATTTTATTTTATTTTGATTTCTTTTTTATTTTATTTTATTTTATTTTATTGTATTTCATTTTTGCATTGAAATTGAAAACCTTATAGTTAGAATGAACCGATTTAGATCAAATTTGCCCTTGGAGCATTTGACGATTTTACCAAACCTTTCTTTCAACTCAGCTAAAGTTACTGAGCTGCCACTCTTACCAGTTAACAGTTAGATTTCCTTATATTTCCTTCCCTTAGTCAAGACTTGTGACTCACCAAACATTGTCGTTTGTGCATTTTTGGCGCGCAAATATTGAGGTTCTTTATTTTCAAAAGGAAACTGGTTGGCTTTGTTGATCAACCAAATGGCCATAAACAAAGACACACAAATAAAAATACGTTACAAGCAGCGTTTTGCAGAGTTTACTGTAACGTTTAACATTTCTATGTCTATTTGTGCTCTTTTTATGTGTCAACAATGACCATAAATGTGGCTGCGATAAGCGAAAAACTAAGACAAATGCGACACAAGAAAAGCGCAGATCGAAGTATGCAAATTTTCAATATTAATGTTGCGGAGCAAGCAAGTTAACTGTACTATGTATGTATACCTTTTGATCAAAAAATACCTGGAATTTCTCTTTTAAAGAAACTGTTTTGAAAATCGTTTCTTTTTCTGGGTTAGTACATTTGTCATTAGTCATTTGGCGCTCAAAAATCTGTTTGAGTGGCATTTGTTGGGAATCGGGAGGTCAGCGTTTCTTGTGGTTTACACAAAACTGTTTAAAAGTGTGCCAAATTATGACCAAATAATACAAAAATGCAGAACAGTAATAAAAAATTGTAGCGGCAAACCACAATAACCCATAAGTCAGGGCAAGCATTTGAAAAAAATTGTAGAATAGTAGAATTGTACTGATTGCTGTTGTGGCAAGCAAAAGAACACACACACACACATTTAAGGCAAAGAATGTTAAAAAAGGAAAAGAGTATTAAAACGAAGTGTGACAGCCGACCAACAAAAACAAAAAATTGTGCGCCCAGCTGACAGACGAACAATGGTGTGCCTTATGACGGCGGCTACATTATGTTTTGCATATCAGCGATATCTAAAGTTTAGCTAACAACAACAACAAAATAAATATGTATACAGTGCTGTGTTGGATGTGCGGCGTGGGACAACGCGTGCAAAAATGCAAAGAAATAAGCAAACAAATAACAAATGTGCGCCAAACGTATACAAAAAGACAAATTTAGTGTTGTTTGTTTGTGTATACACGCCAACTGGAACCAGTTTCCGTTTGAGTTTTTTTTTCAATTTTTTTCCTATGACATCTCAGTTCAACAACAAATAGCTAGCAGATCCTATTAAGCATGGCAAAGGCGGTGAGTTTGCATTTGCGGCCAATGAAACTTAAGCAAATTCAAAATAAACTCAAATTAGAAGTAGAAACAGACAAAGTAGACTCATTGTAGAATCAAAATAAACTCAAAATAAACTTAGAATTATCAGAAGAATGAAAGTTAGCTCAAAATAAACTCAAAGTAGACTCAAAATAAGCCCAAAGTACACTTAAAGTAGAATCAAAATAAACTCAAAATAAACAGTGAATTGAATTTAGAATTGAAATAAACTCAAAATAAACACCAAATAAATTCAACTCAAAGTACACTCATTGTAGAATCAAAATAAAATTAGAATTAACAGTCGAATCAAAGTAAACTCAAAATAAACTCAAATTAGACTCAAAATAAGCCCAAAGTAGACTCATAGTAGAATCAAAATAAACTCAAAATAAACTTGGAATTAAGAGTAGAATCAAAATAAACTTAAAATAGACCCAAAATAAGCCCAAAGTAGACTCATAGAAGAACCAAACTAAACTCAAAATAGACTTAGAATTAACAGTAGAATCAAAGTAAACTCAAAATAAACTCAAAGTAGACTCAAAATAAACTCAAAGTAGACTAAAAGTAGATTCAAAGTAGACCTCAAATAAACTCAAAATAAATTCAAACACAAAATAGACTCAAAATAAGCTCAAAACAGACTCAAAGCAAATTCAAAATAGACTCAAAGCAGACTCAAACGTAGTTGACTTAATTTTATTTGATTTGTATTTGTATGTATTTTTTGTTGTTGCTCGGCAGTTGGCAGTTGTTGCTCGCGTTGTTTTCAAATATGAATGAAAGCATTTGAGGCGAAAAATAAATGCTTGCAACTTGACGCTAACTTTGCGTCTTGACTTTGTCGTTGTTGGCTTTGCGCCCTGGCAAGCTTCCACAACGACTTGCGGCGACTTGCGTTCAGCCGCGTTCAGTTTGCCAATGAACGCGTTTGATTGCGCATGCGCGAACGTTTCACTGTCCGCTTTGTGAATTTACCGCACAGAAATCAATGGCGAATTTAGTGAATTGCTTCGAGTGTTATATGCGCAAGAAGAAGAAGTATAATTATTTGCGCAACCAAAACGTTCGCAACAGAAACGTTTAATTAAATTGCCGCCAAACGCATTGCGAGCGTTCAACGACTTGACGCTTTCATTCAAACAGAAAGTTTTTTACATGAAAAAAAAAATAAAATAACAAAAAAACAATTCCATCAAAATAAAATTAAAACAAAAACCTGCAACAACAAAAGCTGCAAATTAAGACAGTTCAGTGCAAAATCAAGTAAAGTCCAAGTGTCAGAGTGTCAGAGCGTTGCTTGAAGTTTGGCATTTTGGAAATGCTAAAGAATGACTTGTGAAATCGAAGCAGAAGTCGAAGCAACAACGAACATTGTGCATGTTTTGCTTTAATCACGCTTTACCAAACGAGCCGTTCGAGTGGTTCGATTTTTAACTGTTGGCGCGCTGAAAGCATAAAACATTCAAACATTTCTTCAGGCATTAATCTTCTTCGGCGTTATTTTGATGTTTAAATTTGTTTTTTTTTTTTGTTCAATTCGTGTGTTTGTTGAAATCGTGTGTAGGCTTAATGAGCGTGTAAAACAGTTAACTGAAGCATTGTGGTGTAAACAGTTTTAACGAAAAGTCACTGAAGAGTGAAGTGAAAAAATCGCCTCAGCGTCAAAGGAAAGTCGCCCACGTCGAGTCGAGATCGAACCAAAATAGCTCTACGGCATTGTGGGTGTTTAAGTGTTTCATATAGATTTGTTTTTATTAAAATTGCATATTAACAGAAGTGCATAAATAACTGCACAACAAAAATAATAAATAAATTCATAAATAATACAACAACAAGCACATTAATTAAACGCCCTTCGTGCAAATTTTTTTCCGCACGCGAAAAAATTGTAACGTCAAGGCATCAATGTTCATTCATTAAAAATAATTCACAATAATAATAATAAAATTACAAATCAGCCGTAAATATTACGTCAGCTACTTGAATTTCAGTCACATTTGAAATTACAAAGTAAGCTGCTACAACAACAAATTATTATCTCAGTTTGTCTCTGGTGCCGCATCAATGCTTATAAGAATCTAAAAGCAACAATAAAAAGATAATAATTGAGAAAACATATAAACAACAATCAAGAAAACATCGCAACATCCACACCGCCTACAACGCAGTCACAAATCTTTGCTCAACAAAAACCAAACCATTTGAACTTTTCTCAACCAAAATGCTTTGTGATGATGATTTTATTTGTCTAGTAAGTTTTGTCTTTCTGTAGACTAGTGTCGTATTTTCTGATACTTATCATGATTAAGTTTTTAGAGATACTGACAAATTTGCTTTGTGACTATTTGTCATAATTTTGTCGATTATGACAGCTTTGCATATTTGAATGAAATTCTCAATTTTTCACATATTTTTCTTCGTGGGATTTTTTCATATTTTTTATTATAAAAATATTTAAAAAGTGTTATTAAAGTTGAGAAGTTTTGTAATTAATTTTGGAAGAAGATTTATGGAATTTCATATCAATTGAAAAAATTATTATAACTAAATTTTAGATACGAGTGCATAGCTTGGTTCATTCCGACATCATAATTGGTTCTCAAAATGGTCATTAGAGTAGTCGCATAGTACCAATGTCGTGTCATAACAAATCCATATCAATGCTCAATTGGGTTTTGCATGAAAATTTCTGCAAGTCAAACTTAAGCTAAAGAAATCAAAATGGTTACAATGATCCAATGTGGCTTAAGGGAACTTCTTATAGATTCTAGTTTCAATATAACTTTATTTAAATACTTTAATATGAATTAAACTGCTCGTGAAGTTGGTATTTGCTGAGTTGAAAATAATAAATTTTTACGCTGGAGATAGTTGAACTATTGATATGACTACAATGTGATCCGAAAAAAAGATATTTTCTTGAGGACAATGAAACGGATATAATATCATTCAACTAACAATATTCAGGCTCAGGATCGCCAAGTTAGATCAACGTCTTTCATTAATGCAGTCCGAGGTTTCGTTAAAACTACTTAAATAACTAAAAAAGTTTTTAACTAGTTGAACACCTAAAAAGATGACGGACGGCATATCGCTTCCAAGTTCTGCTTAGCAGAACACTCATTCTCAGCGCTGGAAAAAAATAGAGTAACCCGGAAGAGTCCTTCTTAAAAGTCTTCCACTTGAGAGTGGAGGGGCCCTTGATGACCAATGTGCCCAGCTTATGTCTCGCCATAGGTATCAAACTGTTATCCTTGATCCATCGGAGTGAACGAACAACTGCTCAACGGGGTCAGTGATGGACTCTGACTCTGGTTATGAAATCTATTTCGACACTGAGAACATTCCATTTTCCTTTCCGATTAGCAGTTACCCTTCCTTTTTTCAAGTGTTTGCTATATCGGGGAAGGGAAAGTTCTGAGTGTGACATATATATTTGCATCGACAATCGAGCGGCTGTTAAAGTTTGTTCACCAATGGAGACAAAATCCAAAATTGTGCGGGAAGCTGTCTGCAGACTGAACGAGCTGATCACTGAAAATGTCGTTACAAATCTGTTTGTTTCTGGGCATTTAGATGTCTCGGGTAACGAAAAGACAGATAGGCTCACCAGAGCTGGTCTGTTTTGTAGGATTCTGATGTCAAGGGTAACGAAAAGACAGACGAGCTGGCCAGCACTGAATCTACGGTTCACTTCATAGGTCCTGAACCAGTGATAGACCACGTCGACTACTGGCACAGTTTCACGTCATATAGACAGTCAAAAATTTTTATTGACGCGCCTAGGCCCAACAAGACGAGTTTTCTACTAAGGGAAGAATGATTTGAAAACCAAAATAGGACTCATCACAGGGTTTATTCCCTTTAACGAGCACATCACTAGGATTGGAGCTAAAGACTTGCCTCTACGTGACATGTGCCTTTAGGACCATCCACATAACATCTGAACCCAAAGCAGACCATACACAGAGAAAATGCTCTGCACTGTCTACCTTCTCCAGACAGGATGCGCAAGTTGGATCCTCTATGATGCCCATGTTGGCCATATGCTGGCCCATGTATTTTGTGCTGTGATTAATTCGATCATCTGGCGAAGATCTTTCCTCCCCAATCTCAGAAAGAATACCTCTGCCGTATTGTTCGGGCTTACCACAAAACACTTGGCAGTCCTACAGCTTCCCAGACTAGACCAACGCTTCCTATGGCTTCAACTGGCTGGTTTTTATTTAATCCTTCTCGCAGCCATCAATCTTAGTACAAAGGTAGGTAGGTATAAGTGGCTGGCCACGAATGTCCACACATAGACCCTTGTTGGGTCCTTTGCAATGCCAGATGGAGATCGGTTTATGAGTTGTAGTAGTGATCGGTGAGAATCCGTGATCCGTGAGATGATCATCACTTTTTCTCCCAGCTTTGTCTCTCACCACTTCGAGTTCATAGATTTTTTGCTGTGCATAAATTGTCAGAAGAACCTAATGTTTTGATTACAGATTTGCTAACAGAGACTTTCTGTCTTAGTATTGCAGCCAAAATTAATTAAATAATAGTGGTTATTATTTGTTTTAGTGACTCCCTTTCGATTGAATTTGGACAATTTATCTCAAACAGTTTCGAATAAGCCTGCCTTGTATTGTATTTTATAGATATTTAATAGATAGAGAATAGCCAAGAAAGTGAACCCTAGAGGGTCCAATTTCTCAAGCTCTCAGGCTAGAGAGACAATTGTGCTTAAGACTCCTGAAGAAAAGGGCGAGAGAGGACAGTGAGGTGGAGTTATAGAGAGAAAGAAAGAAAGTAGTAGGGAAGTAATGGGGACTGCAAGTCTTCCCACACGAATTTCCTGGATTTTTCAAAAAATCTCAGGAGATTGCACGGAGGAAGAGAATGGACCTCGTCCAACTTCATAACATCAGAACTCGAAATGCGCAATCTAGTTTACCCTAAGTTTGTAAACCTAAACAGCAATTGGGCTAAAATATCTAAAGGCCTTCAGCGTCGGTTGAAAAAAATAAAAATTTCATGGCATTAAATTTTAATTTTTATTATTCACATTGAACAACTATTAAAAACCCACTATTTTTGTCTAAGGTTACCGTTATCAACATATTGTTTGTTGTTGTTCTTGTGCACATTACAACGAATTCATTCATTCATAAATTTTCCCCACAAACAAAAGTCCAGATCTGACACTGACAATGTTAATCGCAGCAATGAATCGGACTTAAGGCGCCATAACCATACAAAACATGTCCGCCATATCCAAAAAAGTGCAATCAAACAAAAAGGAAAACGTTAATCCAGTACCCACACACACACACACACATTGTTGTTGTTGCAACTTACTTGACGGTCAATTGTTGGCGCTTGCGTGTCAGCAATGCTGGAATTCCCCGATCACTAATAATGAGCTTAGCCTAAAAATACTTAAGTATGAAAAATATTTGAACACCAAGAAAAACTATTAACCCACAAACTTTGTGGTGGCGTTTGTAAAATTTAGCGTCAACTTAAAAATTGCCAAGAATTATTTTTCATTGATTGTTTTTGTGTGCTTTTATTTTGTGTTTTTTATTAAGTAATTTTTCTTACCAATGCTGACCGCAATGAGTTCATTGCGCAGTGCAACAACAACAACAAAAACAACAATCAGAAACTGCTCAATCACTATTTCGGAATATGACGTCGCTGCTTGGCTTCGTATGAAAATTGAGTTAGAGTTGTTTAATTTTTCAATTGCAGCAATTTTCTTTGTCGATTGTCCAGTGTTGTGTATCGAGTCATATGTCGAGTCAATGCTCATTGCTGAGTATTGAGTGTCTATTTTTTTCGCTTTGATTGTTGCTATCATACCACTTTTTAGCATTGTAAATCATGTCATAATTTATAAATCATCGTACAAGCAGCCATATGTGTGTTTGTGTGTGTGTGTGTGTGTCATAATGCTAACTGATTCTATTTCGTCGACTCAAAAAACAAATGCGGTATGTCTTACTAGGCTCAATGGAACATACGACACTCGTTTTCTGAGGCGACGATTTGGCGCAGAAAATGTGGGTTTGTGTCGACCGTTGGTTGTGTATGGCCAGTGTCGCTCAGTTTCGCTTCCAGCTAAACTGTGACGGACGGCCACACAGCGTCGCTGATCGAAGATTGATTTGTGCAATTTGATATGCCGCAACAAAGTGTAGTGCCGACCAATCAAAATTGCTTCGCATTGAATAATTAGCCATAATTTGCCTGTTTGACTAGTCGTGTTTTGTTCCCTTAAACTGTGCTCGTGTATCAGTCGCATAAATTCAGTCTTGTTAAATACATTTTTTTTGTTCTTCTTTTATTACTATAAATTTTTTTTATTTTTTTTTTTTTGCACAAGTAGGTAATAAATCAAATGGGCAAATATTCAAATGAATTACTAGTAGATATTTATTTAATTTGTTAATATAACTATGCAAAATTGCTTTCAGTTCAAGGAGAGAGAGTGTAGATAAATAAATCTATTTTGTTCTTCTTCTTATTATTATAAATTTTTTAATTTTTTTTTTTTGCACAAGTAGGTAATAAATCAAATGGGCAAATATTCAAATGAATTACTAGTAGATATTTAATTTGTTAATATAACTATGCAAAATTGCTTTCAGTTCAAGGAGAGAGAGTGTAGATAAATAAATCTATTTTGTTCTTCTTCTTATTATTATAAATTTTTTAATTATTTTTTTTGCACAAGTAGGTAATAAATCAAATGGGCAAATATTCAAATGAATTACTAGTAGATATTTATTTAATTTGTTAATATAACTATGCAAAATTGCTTTCAGTTCAAGGAGAGAGAGTGTAGATAAGAATATTGCTGGGTGAAACTTGAACCGACAAAGAATTTTCTTGAATATGAAATCGAATTGCACAGAAATGAATGAATGATGGACTAATTTTTTTTCCATACATAACAAATGATCTCTGTTCTTATAATTTGTGAAGCAAATCTTCACTTTTCGGTTAGCTTCAATGTTCCGCTTTCATCTATTTCAAGTCGAGAAAGCCTGCATAAAATGTATAGATTCTATAAATTTCGTTTTTCATAAACAATAAACCACTTAGATATTTGTCATTTCTAGCCAAAAAAGCAGCCGAAAGAAGTCCATTAGGACTTCTACTTTATAAGTCCAGGAACTACTACTACTCCTACTTTATACATTTTTTAAATAAATTTAAATTAAAAAAAAAAAATTTTATTATATGTATATTCAAGTTTTTTATGGGGCATTTCACGTCAAGCGGACAATCCAAAAAAAGTGAGGTCATGAATTTTGTTTATATTCTGGTCAGTTATACTTCTAGTAGACGTGGATGTGTACACCCAATTTTTTTTTCGTATGATGTTTTTTTGCTGAGTTATGAGCTTCTAAAAATTGACTAAACATGAAGTCATGAATTTTCGGATGCTTATTATCTGTATCAATTAATTTGTAAAAAAAACTAAAAAGTATTGTTTCTTATAGGAAAAAAGTTGTTGTTTTTTTGTTTTTGTCGAATTCTAAATTTTAATTTTTTTACGTATAGTAAACCGGAAGTGAAAATTTGAAATCGATATTTGAGTAACTTCGACACCTTTTTTTTTTTTATTTTAACGTAAATTAAAGCTTTAAATGTACTCATTCTTCACAAAAAAAATTAAAACGTGATCTCCAACCGTTTAAGACTTAGAGCACATACAGTACATACACATAGCTGAAAATAATGGATTTTTACACAAAATTACATAAATTAATTTGTAAAAAAAACTAAAACGTATTGTTTCTGATAGTAAAAAAGGTGTTGTTTTTTTGTTTTTGTCGAATTCTAAATTTTAATTTTTTTTACGTATAGTAAACCGGAAGTGAAAATTTCACATCGATGTTTGAGTAACTTCGACATATTTTTTTAAAATTATTTTAACGTAAATTAAAGCTTCAAATGTACTCATTCTCCACAAAAAAAATTGAAACGTGATCTCCAACCGTTTAAGACTTAGAGCACATTTTAGTGTAAAAATCCATTATTTTCAGCTATGTGTATGTACTGTATGTGCTCTAAGTCTTAAACGGTTGGAGATCACGTTTTAATTTTTTTTGTGGAGAATGAGTACATTTAAAGCTTTAATTTACGTTAAAATAAAAAAAAAAAGGTGTCGAAGTTACTCAAATATCGATTTCAAATTTTCACATCCGGTTTACTATACGTAAAAAAATTAAAATTTAGAATTCGACAAAAACAAAAAAACAACAACTTTTTTCCTATAAGAAACAATACTTTTTAGTTTTTTTTACAAATGAATTGATACAGATAATAAGCATCCAAAAATGCATTACTTTCTGTTTAGTAAATTTTTAGAAGCTCATAACTCAGCAAAAAAACATCATACGAAAAGAAAATTGGGTGTACACATCCACGTCTACTAGAAGTATAACTGACCAGAATATAAACAAAATTCATTTTTTTGGGATGTCCGCTTGACGTGAAATGCCCCTTATATTACTTGACTTAGAGTCTTTCACATAGTTGATAGAGACATATCAATAATCCATTAAAAAGTCATTAAATTTTGTTAACAAAATTTTCGCATATGTTTATATTCGAAACATTCAAAAAGTTGCTAAGCAGCCTTCAACAACAAATCTGAACTTTTGCCTTATATTTATTTGTTTTCAGCATAGAATCAGAACCATAATCAAAGCTATTGGCTCATTCATCATTTATATTAGAGAGAATATAAATTTGAATTAAATTATCTTTGTGCTAACTTAATTTGGCCATTAAGTATGTGAATACATTTGTTAAGGCGCACGTAATTAATGCATTAAAAATTGTAGTAAAAAAATCTGCTAATCGCGAGTAGCAGCGAATGTCTTAAAACAATAAATATTTATCAGCTATAAATCGAAACCTCCTACTAGCAGTGGAATTTGTAACCCACAACTTAATAAATTATAGAAAAATTTGTATTGTAGGTTAAAGTTCTTTAGCAGTGTTATGTATTAATTAAAATAATAAAATTTTGATAAAATTCTGAAAATAATGACAAACCAATTGCTGCAATGAAACTTTTTTGACTCAATTTACTTTGAGATTCGTTGTACTATGAGACTCTTTCCAGTTGTATGAGGGATCAGATTGGAGCTAAGAATAAGCAGTTGTAGTTGTTGTAATTGTAGTTGTAGTTGTAGTGTGTAGTTGTAGTATGTATTTGAAGTGACAATTGAGGTGAGAATAGAATACTCGTAGAAGGCACTGAAGGCGATCCCGAAATTATCCTATGAAAAGTGTTTTCAAGGAAGCGTTGAAATAATTGTACTGGTTGCAATAGAGATTTCTTTGAAGAATTGCAAGTATTTTTTCAGAATTCTCTCAGATCACAGTGTGTCTATATACTTAAATTTGAACTCAGGATCTGCGTTCAGGATTAAGTTATCATTTGACTAGTGTGGCAGTTTCTGAATGCAAGTCTACCATGGTTGGTTAGTTGTTTCGTTGATTGGTTAGAATTGATTTCCCTGTATTTATTTGTAGGTTTCGCTTATTTAGACTGTCTGACTGACTGTTTTCCAGTCAGTTCGAGGCATTAATGCACTGCAGAAAATAGCTAATTTTCCTGGTAGACATTTTATTGATAAGTATTCTCCAAGAAAAATTTCTCTAGCGTATACATGAACCATCCTTCTGTCTTAAGATGGTCAATGTATAAAGGAAGTGTTCAATGGTTTTCTTCTCAACTGGATTTCGTTGATATTCTCCAAGAACGATTTCTCTAGCGTGTAAATGAACCAGCCTTAGCCGGAAGGATGGAAAGGTTCAATGGTTTTCTTCTCAACTGGATTTCGTTGATATCCTCCAAGAAGGGTTCCTCTAGCGTGTACATGAACCGTCCTTCTGGCTTAGGCTGGTTCATGTACAGAGGAAGTGTTTAAAAGTTTTCTTCTCAAATGGAATGCAATAGCTAAGGGGTTGCATGCTCTTCTATAGGGCGGGGAATTTGGCGAAATCACCTCTAAGTCTACCATCACAAAGTCACTCGTTTGTAATTTGTTAGTACAATAACACTTTAGAGTCCTTTTTAGTACGGCGTATTTTATATGAAAAAGAATGGAAACAAATTCCACACAATTCCAGAACATTTAACTTTGGACTTTTGAGGACTTTGGCCAAAAACACCTCTAATGTGCTGTTCACACAGCCATTAATATTGAGGCAATTTGGTTTTTAATTGAGTTTATTGCTTTTGCTGTTCACACACCACAATTTAGCTGTTATAGAAAATGTTAACATGTGATGTGTGAAATGAACATGTTTTTTATTTGACAGATTATAAAGTTTTTCTGTTTGTTTACGAAAAACGTTCTTAAAAATATTTATTAAATATTTAGTAATATTTATTTATTTATTTGCAATTTTTAAACGAAATTTAAAAGCAAACAAATGTTAATAAACGTCTTTCGCTTCTCTCAGTTTCTCATTTTTGATTGGGTTCCACCAATTGTGAATGAATTTGTTTATCGATAACAGCACAACACATGGTTGCATGGCGAATTGAACTAAATTTATGGTCAATTAAGCGCTAATTGCTATTAGCTACATTAAGTTTTTTGTATGACAAATTGAGTTTAATTTAGAACCAAATTGAGGATAAATTGAATAGAATTGAATAAATTGAATTAAAATCTCTTAATTGCGCAATTTCGTTAGCTGTCTGAAGTCTACTAAAATAAAATCACTCGTTTGTAATTTGAATTTATTTAGGAAGACGATTTTAGTACACTAACACTTTAGAGCCCTTTTTAGAACAATACATTAATGATTTCAACAATAAATTACATAAACAAGAATGGAAACAAATACCACATAATACAAAAATATTTTAACTTATTCACTTGTAACAGTAATCCAAAAGTAATTTTATTCCTCTTGGCCACAAGTCCTATGTTTCCTCGTAGCTTTCTAGTGTTCTTTCACTTTTTTTTTGCTGTTACTTTCAGATATTGCTTGCTGTTTATTTCTAAAACTAATATTTGTATAATATTATAATTTTAATTTCCTTTTTTGTACACTAATCCAATAATTGACCAAAATAAAAGCTAACAAGTGCCAATTTCAACTAAAAGTCGCAAGAAGTTTCTATTTCTTGTTGACTCATGTAGAAAATAAACACAAAACAAACAGGTATTTTGGCAAAAAAAATTAATAAATAAATTGCAAGTTGTTTTTAAAAATGTTGTTCTACACTCGTTTGTATGCACACCTCAGTAAGCAGATGAGTTATAAAAATTTGCACTGATGTCATGCGGCAGTCAAAAATGACATCGGCGCAGTGCTAAAGTTGAGCCAACTGCATTGAATCACTGTTTGACAATTTTTGGATTTTTAATGTAAAATATTAAAAATATTTAAGTAGTGAAATTTTAAAACTAGTGAATGTCAAATTTTTGATAATTAATTATCAAAACAAATCAATAAAGCCTTGTGTATTGCTTCAACTGCTTAACATAACATAGGCGCAACAGTTATGTTTTCATATGCAAATTAATTATGTGCAAACTAACACTTTTTATGGCGCCAGCATTCATACACACGCATACACTTGCGCGCTTGTGACGAGTTCAAGCACTTCAGTTATTGATTTGTTGTTTTTGTAAGTTTGAAATATTTTGACAGTAATTGAAATTTAAAACATTTGCATTATTGATTACAACGTGACTGAAGTGCCCAATGACTCTTTTTATTGGTGGCTCGCTGTTCGTGCTGGCAACTCTCTTATGCGTTCATAACGGTAAAGAGCACTTGACTGACAAAAAATTCGTTTTGAATGGGTACTGAAAGGAGTCTCTGTAGAAATGGCTGCCAGCGTGTTGATTGGTTGATTGGCGCACACAGGGGGGGGAGGTGAAGGAGAGTTAGGGGTTCAAACCTAAAAAACTTCATATTAACCTGTGAAAATCATCTTAGATCACAAAAGCTACCTTCAAAATATATATTTGTATTTTAATACATTTTTTATTAATCCTTTGCGACTCAGCATACACAATTGTGCGATCTAACTTTAAAAACACTGAAGCGTAAATTTTCAATTTACAAGCAATTTTGAATTTATGTCATTCGACATTCGAACGAATGTCGTTTGCCAATCGTTTTCACATTATTGTGTGAAAAGTTAAAAAAAAAAATTTAATACAATTGAATGTGTAACATTTCGAAGCAAAAAATTTCACTGGGTCGCAAAGGGTTAATATTTTAATTTTAATATATTTATTTATAAATGTTTACACCGATAAGTGAGATGCGCTCATTTCAAAAGCAATCGTAGTTAAAAATTAACAAATTGCTCCACAGCTGCTCAAAAGTGGCTCTTAGAGGGTTAAAATCTAGGATTGACCGCCAATAATTTTTCCTTCTGAATACTTCTTTCGAACATACCTACCCCCTAACACCAACCCTTAATGGGGTTCCCATACAAAATGATAATTTTTATAAAATGGGCTCCTACTGCTCCCAGGTTGCCTCCAGACATATTAAATGTAAGACCGACCCCCATTTATTTTACCTTTAGAATGTTTTTTCCATACATACCTTATCGCTATCCCTAATTCTTAAGGAGGCTGTCATACAAAACTAGTAATTTTCAATGAAATTAGCTTCCCAATTCTAAATGTAGTAAAAAAGTAAGCGATAAAACATTGTATCTCGAAAACTACTAAGCCGATTTGAATGCTTAAGTGAACAATCGTCAGTATTCTTGAGTGCAAAAAATACAAAATTAATAAATGTTCAAAGTTTGAACACCAGAGGGCGCCTCCCATACAAACGAAGTTGTGAGGTTGTCAATTTTGGGGTTTGTAGGAAACAAAATTCAAAATGTATTGTCGAAACCCCATTAACCTCCACATTTCGAATAAAATTTTAATCATTATTAAGTGTCCAAAGCTATCTGCAATAAATATTTACACCAACAACAAAGCATTAGTTGGCTGATTGCTAATTGATTGATTGATTGCCAAAATTTAACCAAGCGTTGAAAATATCGCAAATTTGCATGCGGGTCTTCATTGAAAAATACCCATTACTTTCATTTGCGCAAATATGCACAGCTAAAAATTTTACTTTATAATGTACATACTTGCTAAAATAAAGTATAAACAAATTTTGAAACTAACAAAATGTTTTTCTTCTTTTTATTCACCCTCAAAGTTTCTATTTACTTGGTTTCATTGTTTGATTTTTTTTCATCAGAGGTGCAAAGAATCAGCCAAATGTTGGTCTTGCCAGACCTAAATTATATGAAGCTCACGACAACAGTTAATTTTAGGAACTCGCTCATTATTTATTTTGAAATATTGAGCCCAAAGTGAAAGCAAAATTTGCTATTTGCAGACAATTTATTTTTTTTTAAAGCTGTCAGAGCTTATTTTAGAAGCTCATAACTTCTATGTTACTCAATATTTTTTCTTAAAACTTGAACCTGATTCTAATTGAAGTATTTCCAACAAAATCTCATACAAAAATGTATTTGTATTATATATTTGTCACTGCTCGCAACACTGTGCCTCCTCTGTTCAAGAGAGCCGCATATCTTCTCTTATTGCCTCTATTGACAATAATATTTCTATAATTTTATGCTTTTGCTCAACAATTGTACTATTTAGCGTGCACTGACTGTGGCTTCTCCACATTCCTTTACAATGCGTCTGTCTGATCCATTTAAAACTTGGTTACTCACAAAGAAACCGCATCGAGTAAACAAATGTTCGTGTCTGAATTTGTTTGAACGGTTTTTGGTTTTTTGTTTAACCATAAATTTGGCAATGGCCAAAGTAACAGAAAGTAGGTAATGAACGTTGTT
>OZ057398.1:80692421-80973486 GCA_964056695.1 Melieria picta | reverse complement strand
AACAAAATTAAAATAGTAAAAATAGAAGAAAAAAAGTATTTATGATTTATATGTGAAATATTTGCGCACATGTTTTATACTTTTTATAAGTTTTTTTCTTCTTGTTTTCCAAAAGCCATTAGCAGCCATTTAAGTCGCCGTTGTTGTTGCCGTTGTTGTTGGCGCTTTTAGCACAAATAACTTGGCGCAAATGTGTTGCAAACGTAATTAAGCTAATTGGCCAACGAGTGTTGAGTGCATACAACTGCAACAATAACAACAACAACAACATGAAAATGTAGCTTTGAATCAAATCCAAAACTTAGCCGACTGACTTCTTAGTTGACTTCAAATCACATCGAAATCTTAGTGGACTATTTGCTACCAACCAATCAGTCAATGCTAACCAAATTGCTGGTGTCCATTTTACAGCTACAAGTGCACATTATGTGCCATGTTTATTTAAATTTTTGCCATTTTCTTGCCTCATGTTTGTTGCAATTTTATTGCTATGCGCCGACTTACGCGTGGTTTTCTTTCAACTCGCATCACGCTGAAGCGTTAATTAAATCCATTATTAGCGCATAATTTGCTGTTATTTAAGTGCGAGTGTGCAAAACAAAAACAAAAATGTTTTATTAATATTTGAACCGTTCGCTTTGAAACCGTTAAATTGCGTGCCTTTTTAGCTTTTTGCTGTTTGCATTGCATTTGATTTATTTAATTTTTTCTAATGAGCCGCAATGTGTCGGCATAAATATGTGTGTGTGTGTTTTTTTAAGTTCAGTTGTGCTGTGGGTTATCTGGTCTCGTTTACCGCTTTCAACTTCTTCACCACTGAGGCAAAGTATTGAAACTTGCTTTAAAATTCGCATCATTGGTTTTATTTTTTCATTACTGAGCCTAAACAATACAACAAAGTTTGAAATGCAAGAAAAAACATTCGAGTTAAGAAGGGATGTAAAGAGAAAAAACACCTGAGAGTTTTTTTTTAAGTAACAAAATATTTTAGCTTCATTTCAAATCCTCTTAAATGCGAAAAGTCTTCTCAAATTCAGTTCAACTCAATTCATTTCATTTACTTAATTCAATTCAAGTCAATATAATTCAATTCAATTCGACTGTATTCAATTCGATTATACTTAACTCAATCAATTGAATTAGACTGATTTCAATAAAATTTAATCCTTTCATTTTATTTTAATTCAATTAGATTAAATAAAATGTAATTAGATTCAATTCAACTCAATTCAATTAAACTCAACTCATTGCAATTTAATTCAATCTAATACAACCCCTTTTATTTATTTCAACTCAACTCACTTTAATTCAATTGCAGTAGTTCTAGTTTAATTAGATTGAATTTCCAATAGATTCAATAGATTCAAACTTAACTCAATTCTATTAGATTCAATTTCAATCCAATTTAACGCAATTAATTTATTTCAATTCACTTTAATTAAATTAGAGTAACTTCAATTTAATTAGATATAATTAAACCCAATTCTATTAGACTCAATTTAAACCCAATTCAACGCAATTCATTTATTTCAATGAGCCTAAATTCAGTTCACCTCAACTCAGTTCAATTCAATCCAATACAACACAATTCATTCATTTCAACTCAGTTCACTTCAATTCAATTCAAGTAACTTCAGTTTAATTAATTCAATTAAACTCAATTTTATTGCATTCAATTTAAGTCCAATTCAACGCAATTAATTTATTTCAATTAGAATAAATTCAATACAACTCAACTCAATGCTATTCAATCTAATGCAATTCAACGAAATTTATAAATTTAATTTTATTTAAATTCAATTCAATTCGACTCAATTTAATCAAATTCAATTATTTAATTTCACATCAATTCAATTAGGCTGAATTCAATTCAATTAGACTCAATTCAACTCAACTCAATGCAATTCAATTCAACCCGATTCAACGCAATTCATTTCAATTCAATTCACTTTAATTCAATTAGACTAACCTTAATTTAATTAGATTCATTGCAATTCCATAAACTTCACTGGACTTAATTTAATCCAATCCAACCCAATTGAATGCAATTGTTTTATTTAATTTTAATTCAATTTAATTAGACTAAATTAAATGTCATTAAATTCAATTAACCTTAATTCAATTATACTCCATTCAATCCATTCAAATTCAATGCAATTCACTTATTTTATTTTAGTTCACCTTTATTCAATTAGACCAAAATTAATTTAATAAGACTCAATTCAACTCAACTCAATGCAGTATAATTCAATCCAATTAAATTCAACGCAATTCATTAATTCAAATTCACTTAAATTCAATTAGATCAAATTCAATTTAGTTAGATTCAATTAAAATCATTTCAATTATACTCACTTCAGTACAATTAAATCCATTTCAACGCAGTTAATTTATCTTAATTAAACTGATTCAATGCAACTCAATGAAATGAAATTCAATCCAATCCAATTCGACGCTATACATTTATTTAATTTCAGTTCATTTAAATTCCATTAGGCAGAATTCCATTTAATTAGACTCAATTTAATTTAATGCAATTAATTAATAACTCAATGCAATTTTATTTAATCCAATACAATTTAAAGCAGTTCATTCAATTCAGTTTACTTCAATTCACTTAGGCCAAATTCAATTTAATTAGACTCAGTCCAACTCAATTCAAATAGACTTAATTCAGTCCAATTGAATCCAATTCAACTCAGTTCATTTATTTTAATTAGACTAAATTAAATTGAACTCAACTCAATGCAATTCAATCCAATCCAATCTAGTTCAACGAAATTGATTACTTTTATTTCATTGACATTCAACTCACTTCAGTTCAATTAGACTAAATTATATTTAATGAGACTCTAGTAAGCCCAATTCAATTATAATCAATCCAATTGAACTCAATTCAATTATTTCATTTTAACTCACTCCAATTCAATTAGACCAAATTCAGTTTAGTTATACTCAATTAAACTCAATTCAATTAAACTCTATTATACTCAATTCAATCCAATTCAGTCTTATTCAACGCAATTTATTTATTTTCTTTTTTAACTTTTATTTCTTTTATTTTTATTTTTGTATTTTTAATTTATTTGAATTTATTTTATTTTATTTTCTTTTTTTGCTTTTATTTTATTTTATGTTATTTTATTTTATTTTATTTTATTTCATTTTCTTTTATTTTATTTTATTTTATTTTATTTGATGTTATTGTATTTTATTTTATTTTATTTCATTTTATTATATTTTATTTTATTTTATTTTATTTTATTTTGTTTTATTTTATTTTATTTTATTTTATTTTATTTTATTTTATTTTATTTTATTTTATTTTATTTTATTTTATTTTATTTTATTTTATTTTATTTTATTCTCTATATGTACTCTATTTTTTATCAATTAATTTCAATTAGATTTAATTCAATTTGATCCAGTTTAATCAAATTCAATCCCAGCCAACCCAATTCAATTTTAATTCTTACCAATAAACATTTAATTTTAACCCTAATTGCAATCAAATTGATGCTAAATGACGCATTATTATTGGTCAAACCACGATTTTCTTGAACCAACTTAAGTATTGAGAAGTTCATGGATTAGTCAGGCCGAAATATGCAGATTTTTGAAAATGTCTTCTTGTTTCACTCCAAAGATTTTTGTTGTTGGTCCAACACATCAACAATTCATAATGGATTTTCAAAGTTAGATTCTGTCATTACAAATTATCAAAAGTTCGTTTCATCTTACCAAATCGACTCCTGAATTCTACCAATAATTTTGCCAGCCAAATGTTATTTTCAAAAATAAAAATTCTTAATTTTAGTTCAGAAAATTCTTTTCATAACACCTGCAAATTTTGCTTACTAATTTATTTAAAATTTTGATTCATCCTTTCAGTGGTCATTGCAGAGCCATGCGACGCCGTCGAGTACATCGACCACATCCCACACCGCCACAGCGGCCACCGCCAAGGACGTGTGGGCCTGTGGCGGCAAGTCGAGTCGGAGCATTGAAGATCCCATGCAGCTGCTTTTCGGCAGCAACAGCCTGAACATGGACTCCGGCATCACATCGCCGCACAGCCAACCGCACATGGACGACGAGCTGAATGTAAGTCAATTCTAATATTTTTGTTTTACTCTCTCGCTTCATTGAGACTTGCACGCACTTTGCAGCTAGTGGACTCGACCAACGAGGAACTGCGCCGACGCATTGGCCACATGCTGAAGAAGTCGAACATCGACGACGAGGACAAACAGTGCCTGCAGCAGGTGCTGCAGCTGGTCCAGCAGCTCGATCTACTGTCGCAACGCAGCGGCCCCAATTCACTGAACACGACTTCGTGCTCGAGTGACGAAGCCAGCAGCTTGGATTTAGTAAGTACGAGTATCAGCACAAAGCAACAGTTTGAAACTTGCTCTATTGCGAGCAAACGAGTTTTGAAAATTTCTCCTGCACATTTACGCCAGTCTTTTCAATAATTAAAAATAAGACAAAAATAATAATACAAATTCACATTATCAAGTCGAATTCATAAATTACGTGTATTTTCCGCTTTCATTGTGCAATTCACTTGACACTTTTTTCTCTCTTTAACTGAAAATTCCAGGCGAAATCGCGCGTCTCCGACTACAGTTCAGCATCGTCAGCGTCGAGTGCTCGATACGCATACGAAAGCGCACATCCTTCGTTAAAGTCATCGTCGAACAAATCAATTGTCGCACCGCCGTCCGCGCAGACCACCAGCTCGTCCCGCATCGTCGCCACTGTCCCGCCCTACAACAGCTGCCCGCAGCAGTCGTCGACGCAGCAGCACACCACCAGCCACCAACCGGTGCCCACCAATACTCCGACCGATTCGCCGCGCAAAGCGCGCCACTCCTGGCAGAGCAACAGCTTGAGCGAGAGCGGCGTGTTCGTCGAGTCCGACTTTCTGAGCGACGCCAGCGAGCACAACGCCTGCACGCAGACCGACTTCGAGGAGGAGAGCGTTTCCGCCGCTGCCAAGGACTTTTACGGCGAACTACAACGGCTCCAACGCTGCGGCGTCGTCGGCAAAGCCGTTCACAAAGTATCTGCCTATTCGCCGCACGCGTCCGGACTAGCGCAGCTCTCGCCGCATCTCGGCGATCAGAAGCGCCTGCAGTACTACAAGGACCGGCTGACGCTGCTCGAGAACAAGGTGCTGATCTACGAGAGCTCCGGCGATCTGCAGGCGAAGCGACTTGCCGATCGACTGCAGCGCGAGATACAGTTGGAGAAGCAGCTGAAGGAGCTGCGCGATCGCGTCGAGTTTCTGGAGAGCGAGAACGCCGCACTCGAGGAGGAGAAGTGCGAGTTCGAGGAGGCCGAAAACGATACGCGTTTGCGGCTGCAACGCCTCGAAGTGGAGCTGGAGATACTCAGCCAGCGCAACGTTGAACTGGAGATGTCCAGAGAGGCACTGAGTGCCAAATACAAAGACTGTCGTTCCGAGTGTCTGATACTGCGTGAAGACCTGTCGGCGGGCGAGACGCAGATACGCCACCTGGAGGAGGACAAACAGAAAGCCAAAGAGAACCTAGAACTGCTGCACAGCCTGCTGCCGCTGTTGCTCATCTACAACACCGCCCTAGCGTTTGCGCAGTTGCAGAAGCAGCAGAGCGATCAGAACGCAACAACATCATTGTTGGCATTGCCCACGTCAGCGATCGCGAGAGCGAACTCAAGCGCACCGGAAAGCGCCTACGAGATGGGCAACACAGTACCAACAGTCGCCGATCAATTAAACGACATGATGCCGCTGTTCGCCGGAAACACGTTCGAGCGCACCACGCCCATTGCGCAGCTCGATCGCGACGAAGCGTTCTACGGTAACGGTGCCGGTGCCGGTGCCGGGCGCCGACGTTCGGGTGGCTGTAGCACGCCGCCAGGACAGCAAAGCCAGACCTGCGTCTGCAGCTATCTGAAGGAGGAGGTCAAGTGCTTGCGGCGTCAACTCCAAGAACTCAATACCCGTCACTACGAGGCCATGGAATCGGCCGACTCGCATTGGCTCGAATTGGAGCGCGGCTACAAGGACCGCGAAGAGGCGTTCCGCGCCAAGGAATGCTGCCTGAAGGCGAAAATTCAGAGGCTGCAGGATTGCTTGCGCGACGACGCGCGCGCCGCCAACGAGAAGATACTGCAGCTGGAAGAGACCGAACGCGAACTGAGGTGCTGCTTGGTGCGCGTCTCGAAAGAGCATCGTGACATACTCGAAGAACATCAGGCCGTCATTGCCGAGTATGAAAAATTCAAGGAACAGTACGATAAACTGAAGGAAGTACAGAGACCGCTATTGGAGGCAGCCGATAAGGAAAAGAAGCGCTGCAAAGCGGCCACCGATGAGCTGTCGTTTATGCGCAAGCTGCAAGTGGAAATGGAAGCGCGCATGCAGTCCGAATCGGAAGCGATGCGTGCCGAGATATTCGACCTGCGCAAGAGCTTCCTGCATGCCGAGGTCACGAACAGCGAGCTCAAAGAGGAGGTGACCACGCTCGAGAAAACCATTGAAAAGCTGCAGAGCAATGAGAAGGAGTACATGGACAAGATATGCGTGCTGCAGGATGAGGTGCGCAGCAAGGAGGAGATGGCGCAGAAGCTCGAGAAGAAACTGGAACGTTCGGAGGGCTTCAGTTTGGCGCAGGAACTAAACGGCAGCCCATCGAAGCGATTTAAGCGCGAAGATGTCAAGGACCTGAAATCGGCCAATAATGGTCTGACCGCTGCGCTCAGGAATTTCAAGGTAGTAACTCAAATGTTCGACTATATTTAGGGACAATGATGGTAAAAATATATATAGGTATATATGTTGGAAAGCTCCACTCAATGTTATTAATATTTGCTTAGTTGACTTGTCTGTCTGACGGTGCATGAAATGCAGCCTAAGGTTAGTCCTCTAAGATTAGATAGACATACGGAAGATGGGACTGGTAAACCATCAGGAGACATTTTCTCCAAGCACTCAGTAGATCCGTTGCACTCTATCGGATTCGTTTACTTGTGGCCGAGCTTGATAGACCTTTCTCTTTCGCTAATCTCTCCCTTCCCTATGCTCTCTGTGCCACCATACAGGAATGTGAGGTCTCGATGCCATCCCACCAGCAATTTACGAACGTGGCAATTAACGTGAAGAAGTTGGCCGACAAATTGCTGTTTGGCGATGAAGAGGTAAGCGAAAAATCTCCCCCAACACCACCAGCAGATGCAGCAGAAGCAACGACACCGGCCACATCAATTCCTGAAATCAGAATCGACGAAGCTCCAGTCGAGCCCACGTCTGAACCGACAGAGGGATTGGGTTCAGATACCGATGTAGCGCGATCCGAAGGCGGCAAAGAGCTAACTGTGGGCATGGTATTGATGCCCGAATTACTGCTCGATCAGTCGTTGGAGCCATCGTGCTCGTACGGCACCATTAAGAAGCAAATCTACGAAGTGCCGTCCGAGATGCGCAAATTGTCCGCGTCGCCTGTCACGCGTTCGGCACCCACTGTGACTGTGACCACCGCAACGAATACGATGCCTGTGGAGCCACATATGCCGAGCGCAGCCGAAAAGAAGTGTCCGCCGTGGAGGATCAAATACAAGCGTCGCTATTCGCGAAAGCCGCGCTCGTTACTCGCGCGCATGCATCGCTTTGCCTCCTGCCTGACGACGCGACACTCGCCGCGATTCCAGGACGTCTACGACATGGACACGTGCCAATCGGAGATACTGCGTCAGGATGTCTCGTTCGACAGCTTCCACTCGGTGCGCGAGGAGGTGGTCGAGCCGCCACCCAAGGTGGACGCGTTCACCGAAACGGAGAACTGCACCGCCGATCAGGGCACGGAGACTGTTGTGAGCCTACAGGAGAACAGCGTGCAGGTGGACGACGAAATGAATCCGGAGCGCCTACTGGACACGGTGCCGTCGCAGACGCGCGGCTTTCTCAACATGCTCAAGTCGTCGGTTTCGCACACGAACTTCGATGCGGCCGCCTTCAACAAGAACCTAATAAAGCGTTGGGAGGCGGACCGAGATTTTCGCGACGGCCTCGAGTTGCTGCGCACATTCGCCGCCATGGACGCGGACGGCACGCGCACCGTGTCGGTGGAGAACTATGGCCACTTTGTGAATTCCATGGCTTGCTTGCACGTACTCGAAGAGCTCTTCAAGCCGATCAGAGTGCCGGTGCGTACATGTCTCTGCGTTCGCTTATTCGTTGTGCGCTTGTAGTGTTTGATGGGCGTCGTTGATGGGCGCTATTCTTTCTAACGGCAATTTTCTTGCGATTTCGCAGATCATGCAGCAGATCGAAGATCAAATAAACGAAGAGCTCATGTCGTTCCATAGCCGCCGAATGGAATCCGAATTCTATTGTACAGTTTACTATCCGGTGAAGCGACAAGCGCTGTTCGACATAAACGATTATGTCATCAAATGAACACAGCAACCGCTGTCTGAGAGATGCATTTGTGCTGGTTCAGATGGTTTTCTTCGGCGTTACGAATATTCTGCGCGATATGGCAGTGTGTACACTGTGATTAAATTCTCAATGTTAACAAAAATTATGACAAAAGTTGAAAGGATAAATTTTGTAATAAATCTACAAATATATGTATTCTACATATACATATGTAAATGTTGTTGGTGTGAATCAAATTCATAACATTCTGAGATAGAAATCTTAACCATTTGACCCAGCAGTGAAGTAAACAAACAACTACAATTTGAGTTGTGAGTTTGATGTTTTGAGTTGTGATTTTTTAAAGTCGTTTAGTCACATGACGACCCAAACACAGCAAGAAATTTTAATGTATGGCGATTCAAAGCCAGTTAGAAATAAAATTTAAAAAAATTTGCTGATCATGTACTTTACAGCAATATTTAATGCTTCATTCTATATGAGACCCAAACCCAGTAAGAAATTGTTACGTCATGATTGTTAGTGGTACAACTAACTATGTGGCGACCCAAGCAAACTAAGAAGACCTTACGTCAGTAATTTACCAGTGCACGTACTCTACTTCTTACGAGGATTCGAACCCAGCAGAAAAATTCAAAATCAGAAGTTTACTGGTGCACGTACTTAATTCTATATGACATAGATAACCTTCCAAATGCAGGAATTTTACTAGTGTACTTATTTTACCTGAACTTGGCACGAAACACATAGTTCATTCTATAGGATGACCCAAACCCAGTAAGAAATTTTGAAATCAGCAAATTGCTGGTGTACCTTTTTCATTCCATACGAAAAACTAAAGCTATCAATAAAAACTAAACTCAGAAATATATCCGAATCATTTGACTCTATGCGCCCAAAATATCACTAATCCACTCCACACTATACAAAGATAATCCAAACATAGCAAAAAATGTTAGATGCAGAAGTTTACCCGCACAACTCGAACTCACCAAGAAATATTAAAATTATAAATTTGCTGGTGTAATTACTCCACTCAATGTGACGATCCAAACTTGGCAAGAAACACATAGTTCACTCTATAAAGAAGATCTAAGCCCAATAAGAAATTTAAAAGTAAAAAATTTACTGGTGCAGTTTTCAAACTCAGCAAGAAACACTAACCTAGTTCTCTCTTTAACGACGATCCAAACCCAGTAAGAAATTTTGAAATCAGAAATTTGCAAATTTTGAAATTTTGTCGTTATTTCACTTCTAACGACACACCAAACGCATTCAGAAAAACCAAACTCAGATATGTAATTGAAATATTTCATTTTGTACACTGAACTGAACTGAAATTTTAATGTCAGAAATGTTACTGGGCCATCACACCATACAACAACAACTCAAACAATAGAAAAATTTTACCCGAACCACTCCAAGTTACTAAGAAATATCAAAATCAAAAAAATTACAAAAAATAAAAAAATTAAAAATTGTACTTCACTCAATGTAACGACCCAAAATTGACAAAAAACACTAAGTTCACTCTATTGTTATATAGAGTGACCCAAACCCAGTAAGAAATTTCAAAGTCAAAAACTTACTGGTGGGTTTTTTTTTCATTATTCATGACAACCCAAAGAATTTTAATGTCAGATATATCACTGGGCCACTTTACATCATACAACAACAACAACAACCCAAATCCAGCGGGAATTTACTGCTGCACTTACTTCACTTCTTATGGCAACCCAAACCCACTAAAAGAAACTAAAGGCAAACATTTACTGGTGCACTCACTTCACTTAATGTGACCATCACTAGTTCACTCTATAATGATGACCCAAACCCAGTAGGAAATGTTGTAATCAGAAAGTTACTAGTTCACTTATTTCACTCTTTATGGCAACACAAACCCTCCAAGAAAAACTGAACTCAAACTAAAAATATAAATGAAAAAGTTGACTCTATGCGCCGACTCCAACACGACACGAACTTCACTCACTGGTTCACTATATACCATACAACAACAAACCAGACCCAGCAAGACATTTTACACTGACGCAAAGCCAGTAAGAAAACTCAAACCCAGAAGAATTACTAATGCACTTTTCTCTTAACAATTTTGAACTTGAAAGCAAATTGTAACGCCAGAAATGGTATTGGTGCACTTCACACTAAACTTCAGCCCAAAACCCAGCGAGAAATTTTCAACTCAGAAATGTTACTGATTCAATTCTTCACTCCATATGGCGGCCCTAAACCTAAACCTAAATTGTTACGTCACAAACATATGTAGACTGTCTGGGTATTGAACTTAGCGATTTTGAACTTAGGATTACCTGCAGCAGGCTAATCATCTACCCTGGCAGAAATTCACAACCTTGTGGAGTCCCTATGCTCCCGAGAGGAGTGAACAAGGAAAAAAAATATATGAATTTCCAGCGAACGTCTGTTTGGGTTGGAAGAAATTCTTTTCTTTTTTAATTTTAATTTATTTAAGAATCACTCATATAAAAGCAATGTTAGAAGGTTTTATCAGAAATAGTGTTTGAGTTCCCACCAATGCAACATACATAGAAAAATGTTTGAATGGAGCTCCTCGTACACTCGCATTTTTTAATTAAAAATGTCAAATTGATGAACCAAAAACCGCCTGGTTGCCACCATTTAGAAAGCCGCAACCAATTCCACTTGTGCCATGTTGATGTTCGTTGTGTGAAAGACCGTGTCGTTGGTTCTTTGTCAATCGTTCTCGATTATCCGAAGAGCAAAAGAAATTTTCTTCATTTTCACACCTACTCCATTTGATTTAAATCAAACAGTTTGACATTTTCATTTAAAATAGAAATCAAAAAATTTTGTTGTTTGCTGTTAACTCAACTCTTGTTCGTCAAAATTCCTTGTATAATTAACAAAAAAAAAGCGCAAAAACAAAATAAAATTACATTAAAAAAATATAAATTATTAAATTTTCGAAATTACAATAATTTTTATTTGAACAAAATTATACATGGAGAATCACGATTGCAACAAGGACGTCTGCCGCAGCAAACAATGCAGCATGCAGCGAGGTGGAACGCGACGCCCGTCGGCCACAACGGATTCAAGCAAGTTTGTCGTTCCATCAAACATTGCGAATTCCACACAGATTTTATTTGTTGAGCCAAACTTCACAGAGACGCCCAGTGAGTATGACGTGTTCTATGATTGCCTCAGCGATCATGACATGCCCATGGAGGGCTCATCGCCCAAGGCCGACTACAAGCCCAAGCCGAGTGCCACGCCCATCAACGAGTGCAACATGATGGACAAGTCGTCGATGACGTGCGGGCTGAGCGATATGCCCCTGAAGAGTGACGTACTAACGGTAAACATCGAACGCACACCGGTCGACACGACCAACGGTGGAGAATTTCTCAACGTAAACTACCTTCCCCAGGCGCCCCTATATCCCAAGTGTGTTAAATGCAAAAAGTGCAACCTGCCCAAGAGCGACGTGAACAGCGCGGACTTTCTGGCCAAGACGGCCGAGAGGGCCAAGTCCGGCGGCGGCGGCGGCGGCAAGTGTAAAAAGTGCAACAAGCCCAAGAGCGAGGTGCGCCAGGCGGACTGTTCGCCCAACATGGACTTCAACGCGCAGACCCCCAATACATCGAAATCTAGCGCCCCGTGCAAGTGCCATGCGCCCAAATGCGACGTGCCCAAGCCGGACAACGCGTCCAACCTGGACCTGGATGTGTGCAAAGTCGACTACGCATCCAAGGCAGGCGACGTGTCCAACATTGATATGCTGCCCAAAACGCCCGACCTATCCAAGACCAGTTCCAAGTGCAAGAAGTGCAATAGCGAGAACTTTATATCCAAAATGGAGACCGCCTCCAAGGTGGACTGCATGTCCAATGCCAATTTGCCGGAACCGGCCAAGACGTGCCCCCGATGTAAGGTTTGCAATGTGCCCAATATAAGCGGCCCGCCCAAGGCACCTGAGCCAATGCCCGCGGAAAGCACTTGCGCGATGGGCGATGTGTCCGTCTCGTGCACCTTGCCCAAGGGGAGCGACGTGCCCAAAGAGGGCAGCGTCACCAAATGCATGCCGAACATTGTCGGCTGCCTGTCGGACTGCAGGGACTTTCGGGTCGCGTTGCAGCATATGGTTGCGACGACCACGAAGCTGCTGACCGACTTTGATTTGGCGTGCCGCCGCGAGAAGCGTTGCCAGAAGCGCAGGGCGCAGCCGCGCACAGTTCAGCTGGAAGTGACCGCGAAACTGGCGCCCACCTGCAATAATAGTCCGCCCTGCGTTATGATAGAGCCGTTCTCGTTCACCATTCCGCTGCGGCTGCAGATGAACACCACGCCGCCGGGCTCGAAGATGTCGCTCGATGTGAGCGCCAGCGTGCAGGGCAGCTGCTGCAAGAGCTCGATGGAGCCAATACGAACGGCCACCATCTCGGCAATGAATCGCTCGTGCCAGATCACCACGTCCGAGCAGGACTCGGTGCCGATTATGAAACAGGCCTCCTGCTGCACCGTGACCATGGTGCAGTCGGCCCAAATGATTTGCATGCAGAAAACCGTCAAGGAGACCTTCCAGACGGAGGAGCCCTTGGAGAAGACCTTCGAAGACTTTCAGTCGCTGGTGCCGGAATGCACCTGCCTCGCGGCTGTGCCCGAGCCGCCGAAACCGGTCTATCACCAGGCGTTGCCGCAGCACAGATGTCTGGACACGTGCACACCGTGCCGCTACAGTCCCAGTCCGCTGATCGACGAAGAGGGACGTGTGTTCTGTCCGTACAACTGTGGCTGCTGCCTGTGCCCCTGGAAGCGGCGTGCCACCGACAGCCTGGAGGAACGGCTCAAGCATCAGAAGATCAAGGTGTGCAAGTGTCGCGAGCGCGGCACCATCTTCACCGAGTTCGACAAGCGCGACCCCAAGTGCAGCGTCACGTCCTACTTCGATGTGTGCCCGTGCCGCGAAAAGGCCGAGGCCACGTTCCTCGAATTGTACGGCACGGAAATGTGGACCGTCGACGAGCGGCTGCAGGAGAATGTGCGCGGCGACGAGGTGAAGCTTGAAGATGTGCGGGAGATCACGCAGCCCAACGAGCCCCGGTGCTGGCCCTCGCTAACGCATGGCTAGGACGGCGCCAACCAGCCAGCCAGCCAGCCAGCGAGAATGCGCACAGCTCGATGCGGACGCGCCGTGCTCTTCACTCTGTACGTTGCCGTTGTGTAAATTAATTGTTGATATTGTTGTTAAGTGTTATCAGAGGCGGCCGTCAATTATAATTGAGTGAGAAATGTATGTATGAGCAATAGAGAAATAAATGCCTACAGTGCGAACATAACCGTGGGATGTGAATCATTTGATGAGATCTGATTGGCGCTGACACAGCTGGCACGTCTTCAGCTAGATTGCAGAAATGTTGCGGCACACGACACGATTGCGAAGGATTGCACTCGTCGACAGGAGAACATATCCTGTGCGGCCGAACAGCGAACAACGCACAACAAGGACGACACTCAACGCAACAGGCAATTTGTGGCCAGTGGCGCCGGACGTTTGCGAAAGGGCAATAAATGTGTACTTCATGCCCTTTTTGAATTTTCAGATCTTCAGAAACTCTCAACAAATTTCAACTCGAGCCAGTTTTTCCACATTAGTAGTTTTCTATCATTTGGACAGAGATACACGCACTTAGATATTTAAATTCAAAATTAGAAGAATTATTCGTATTTGTCAATTGTTATATTTGTTTTTGTAATTGATGATATTTTTCTTTGTGATTATTCCGTTGTCGCAGATACCCCCTACGCCGGCCCCACCGCACACAAGTGGTCCCAAACTGATTCTAACGGATTTATCGCGGATCTAACGATTCGGAGAATTAGCCGACCATCCTACCACCAAACACCAAATGTCCCCGAAAATCAGGCAGACGATATGCAGAACATCAACTATCCATCAAATTACCGTTATCTAATGGAGGCCACCGCCGGCGAGGCACAAGGACCGTCGCCCAGTCAGCGTTGCGTGTGCAAGGCGCGACGGCTCGCACAACAACAAGCACATCAAGCAGAAATGGAGAAGCAGCAGCTGGTGCCTAGTGCCCTTGTTGCCGCCACTACGGCGGCGATTAGTGCTGCCGGATGCGGATCAGGTTCTATCAAAACGCAGGGCAGCTCACAGATGCGTTTGTCATCGCAGGGCACTACCAGTGCCAGCCAAATCAACGGCTCCGGCATGTGTCCCTGCCAAATGAGGCGTATCCACCAGCAACAGATGCAACTACAGCAACAGCAACAGCAGCTACAGCAACAGCAAATGCTTCAAGCACAACAACAACAACAATTGGTGCCAGTACAATCGCCGGGACACCAGCAGCCGCAGAAGACCAAATGCGCATGCGGACATTCGAGCAGCAGTGTACCTCCGCCGATGAACACCTGCAGCGACGATGAGTTCTTCTCGCTGAGCTCGGCCTCGTCGGAACGCGAAGAGAACGTGCCGCGTCCCAGTCGAGGTGGCCCATCGAAGTGCTGTTCAATGGGGCCGAAGCCGCAGCAGCAGCAGTCGTCGCCGCCGCAATCGTCGCATCAGGCACATGTGCAGCTGCAAATGCCGAGCCAGTGCGGCCCGCCCACCGGCACCGCAACCACTGCGGACAGCACCAGCATGAGTCAGGCACGCAACACTGCCATTCTGCAGCTGCTGCAAGAAGTCGTGCATCTAATCAACGAGGACGGCGCTCGTTCCTGCAACATTACGCCGGCCAAGATGCGCAACATTGGCAACTACGGCAAGGAGGACTCGAGTGCCGACAATGGTCCGTTCAGTTCCAGTCTGAAGCTCGCGTACCCGCCCAGCCGCCCAGGCTCGAGCCCCACCGGTTCGCGTATGCCCAGCGAACGCTCCGAGGGGTTTTGTGTTTGCCAAGCCAGACGCACGATGCAATCGCAACAAGCTATGGCATCGCAGCAGCCGATGGCTGTGCAGCAAGGCATGACACCGCAACAGCAGCAGCAGGCCTTAGTGTCGGCTCAGGTTATGGCATCACAGCAGGCCATGCAGCAGGCTTTGTCGCAAATGCAAGGCCTCGCTCAGCCGATGACCATACCGTTGCAGTTTCCCTGTAACCTAATCATCTCTCCCGTTCAGTACTCGCCCCTCGACGCTCAAATACCGCCGGGCTCCTCGCAGATTCCGAAAGGCAGCTCTCAGTTATCGCCAACGTGTTGCGATCATTCGCCCACCGACGAAGCGCTTCCGCCTTCTGAGTGCGCGCCCTGCGCCGTTCAGTTCAAACAAGATTTCGACGACTCGAAGGGCGAGCAACAGAATGAGGTTGTCAAGGACATGGAGTTGATCGAAGAGATTGCGGCTCTGGCCATGCAGCCGCAAAGTGGGGGCGAGCCGAACGTGCCAGAAGATAGCGGCAATTGCTGTGACGAGGGCTGCTCGGAGGCCAACTCGAAACGCTGTACGCTGGAGGGGTGCATCTGCCCGGTACACGGAGTTTTCGTTCCATCGGAAGGGCGTATCGGCGACGATAGCTCGTTTGTGCCAAACACTCAGGGCGAAGATTGCGATGAATACTGCGGCAAGTCGGGACCAGACTCCGAGGGTCCAGGACCACGTCGTCGTAGCGAAAATACTCGCAAGTCAGGACAGTCGGGCGGTGCAGATTGCAACACAATGGAGGAGGAGTGCAGTTGCTGTCACTGTCGTGCATTACGGCACGGCGTTGAACACAATGACTGCATGACAATTGCCACACCCCAACAGGCGATGGAGAACAGCAGCTGTACCGAATTGGTAAGCAAGTAGTAGTAGTAGTAGTAGTAGGAGTGGTCGTAGAATCGGTCAGACGGACAATGAAGAACGTCAATGGGCGCGTTTCAAATATGTTGCGATAGATACTGAAACCTTTGATTAAAAATTTAAACAGTCAATTGGCTATTCCGATACGATATGGAAATGGTTTGGCTGTTGAGAATCGAACCTAAAGTCAAGCATTGCTTCAATCTCGTAGTCCAATGCATTAATCACCAACTAAATGTCATCGACAGCTTTAGACTTTATTGCCTTGAGTTGATTACTTTAGTTAATTGATGTTTGTTGCTGGGTTGTGCTGTTAGCCCATTGATAGCTATCAACTAATGAAAGAATCTTGTCATTGCAGAAATTCTTCATCGATTCAATTATCATGGACCTGGACGCAATGGATCAGGCGCGGCGCAAAAAACAAGCAGAACAAGTAGGAACAACTTTGTGCAATTAAAATAAAATTGTCTCACTTAAGTGTCAATTACTATACAGGATATCTGCCCACCCAAGGCGAAAGTCTGTTCACGTAAGAGTTACCCGGTCACCATTACGGATGTGACCGATTTGGGTACCTCGTCACTGTACGTTAAGTGGTGTATACACGACTGCTGTGGTATTGGAGGCTATGAGGTGAGTTGGAAATGGAAACACGCTGAGACAGGATAAGGCTATGGACTCTGAATTGAAGGGTCGTAAATTTAAATGAACATTTTTGTCTGCCTATGAAAAGCTGAGAATTTGCTGTTTAAAATAGAATTAACAATGCAAATTTCATTGACTCAGGTATAAAGAATGCAGAAAGCTGAGGGTAGAACAAGTACTATTCATTTCATAGGCGCTTATTTTCCTTTTAAATGGGAGTAATGTATAGAAAATACAGTGTTTTAAGTTAATACGAAGACGAAGATAGCTAGTCGACAAGCTAAACTTTAGCGCTTGTACATAGCCAGAAGACGATTACTTGATCACTTCAATTGCATGCATGTTCCGAAGACTGCTTCTTCGGCTTTTGAGTCTAACAAAAGTGTAATCGACTCAAGTTATTTTTTGAGTTAGTGCTAGAGTGCCCGGCCAATCTAAGCTTCCTTACATGTTTCTGTTCAAAGGGGGTAAACATTTTTGTACGATACTATAATTTTGTATTAATTCCACTTGGTAGATTTTCTTTTAGAAAGCCCTGAAATCAATCAGCTGGCCTTGATAGTCCAGTGCGTAGCGCGCTGGCTTGTCATACTAAGGTCCTAGGTTCGTTTCCCAGGGCATTTATCTACTTCTATCGCTATCCACATGAAGCAGATGAGAATTACAAGAATCGCACAAGTGTGAAAGATAAACTGCCAACCGCCGTTCAGATTCGGTGTTCAACTGTAGGCCCCCTCCTCACTTTCCCCCATCCGCTTGAAATGTGTGTTGTAACACATGTTGGAAAAACAGTACAGATTTCAAAAAATGGGTAGAATATATTATATCACAATGGGCCTCTTAGGCCCGCGAATGTGTCTCATACAGAGGCAGCACCATAACCTAACCTTAGCTATGAAATCATGTAATCATAACCTCAGTGGGGTAATTTTGACTTGCTTGGGCATTCTAGTGTTATTAAGGGGTTAGGTCCACTTGTAAGGCAAAAAAAGAACGCTTTTTTGCAAATTTTTTCTGAAGACGGGTTTTATTATTTATGAATAAATCTTTTTGTACATTAAAGATACACATTTCAAGAAGTTACAAAAAAATGTTCATGTCAAAATGTCCATAATATTAAGAGATATAGTCAATTTGCTGAGACACCAAAAAAAACGACGTTTTGCGGTGATCACGATTGCAGCAGTCTGGATCATTTGAAACCAAAAAAACGAACGGGGATCTTTAGTAACTCAGTTAATGCTCAGGATGGACGAAGGGTTTGTTCATATTTTGATTTGTCGCAACATGGCGGACGTTGAAAGTCAACATTTTTTTTTTACCCACATTTTCGTCACTTTTTCGGCTATAAAAAAAAAATTTCATCGTACAAAAAAATCCTTCGTCCATCCTGAGGACAATTATATGTAAAATAAGTCGTTAAAATTTCAAGAGGGTCAATACAGCCGTTTTCGAGTTACAGTGATCACCGACTTCGAAAACGTGGTTTCGAGAAAAACGCGTTTAAAATTTTGAGTATAGTTTTCATGCAGATAAAAATCTGTGGCATTTTGACAAAACAACTTATGTCGAAATAGTGAAATTTTCCAGTTTTTTTAGTCATAAAGACACAATTTCAAAACGCTTCTTTTGGTGGAATCGGCTTGTTTTTACGACATTTAGTTACAGAGATATGATGTATAGCATTTCAACTTTTCTCGAGTTTTGTATGAGATTTGCTCTGCACCTTATTAGTATTTTCGCTCTCCTGAACAATTTGAAAATTAGACTTAAGTTGTTTTGTCAAAATGCCACAGAAATACAATAGAGATGTTTTTCAATGTAGTACATCTCGGCGAATAATAGTCCGATTGATCTAAAAATTTCAGGGAATACTTTTGAAATGTTATACTTTTAGAAAATGTAATTAAAAAAAAATAGATTTTTTGAAAATCATGAGTGGACCTAACCCCTTAATATTTCTAAATAGACATTTCGAGTAGCCGCTGTGAACTTAATTGACTCATATTCCACATAGATCTAGCAGTAAGTAGCATCTAGTAGACAAAATAACTTTCTGGCACCGATCTGGGAAAAACTAAGAAGTCCTGGATAACGCTGGAGGATGCGAACTCCTCCAGTAAGGACACAATAGTTCCGTGTAGGACACAGTGTCTCGGTCAGTTGTTGCTCGACTCGGTACCTAATCTAATCCAATCGAGTCGAATCTAATCTAATCTAATCTTTCCGTGCAAAAAGTGGGGAGACATCAGTTCACCTGTTCAAGGTCTTTAAAACTTTAATACACAAAAGATACAAAAGCCTTGGAGAGCATAACTTGAACGAGAACACACTCCTTGGTTGCTTCGATAGTTCAATATTCCGTAAATCTGTGATCATTCTTGCCTTAGGAGTCATTAGCAGATCACAATAACACATCGGCTGATAAGTCCCCGGTCTAATGCAGAAAATAAATCTTTTTTTGAGAAATTCGATTTTTTTCATCAACATAGTTTCGTTCAAGAATGATACATTCATTCCAGCGCTTCTCTAACATTTCGATACCTTTCTTGTAAAACGAATTATCTTTGGCCTTAAAATAGGTATTTTTTTTAAGGATCACCTCCGTATTCGAGCCAAATTTCTTTCCGGAGAGCATTTTTTTTAAGTCTGCGAACAGATAAAGGTCACTGGGAGCTAAGTCTGGAGAATAGGGCGGGTTCGGAAGTCATTCGAAGTTTAGTTCGCGTAATTTTGCCATCGTAGCGAGAGACTTGTGGCACTGTGCATTGTCCTGTCTGCTAGCAAACGCGGCACCCATTTCGAAAACAGATTTCTCAAGGCCAAATGTAATGCAAAATAAAACCCGCACGCTCCTTTGATATCTTGATAGTATCAGCTATCTCCTGCAATTTCAATTTACGGGTTTCCATAACTATTTTATGGACTTTTTTACCGTTTTCCGGTGTAACCACCCCAATTGGCCGACCACAGCGCGGCGCATCATCGGTGTTCGTACGACCACGTTTAAATTGAGCAAACCAATCAATAATGGTCGATTTTCCGGGTGCTGAGCCCGGATAACACTTATCGAGCCAGGCTTTTGTTTCAATGTTGTTTTTTCCCATCCAAAAGCAATGTTTTATGAGAACACGAAATTCTTTTTTTTATTGTTCTGAATAAAGTTGTTTTACTAAAATAATTGTTACTTTTGAACCAAACGTCACATCGCACCGTGATTCGACTCCATACAACCGCGGGACAAAATTAGAAGGAGTGGACCGTTCTTCATAAAATTTGGTCTGCTGAATTGAAATCTCCATTTTGTTTTTCTTAAACTTTTGTAGTTTGGCAATGCCTGAGCCTTAAATTTGCAAAATTCATAATTTTTGGAGAGCTATAGCACCAAGTGTGTTGGCTAGATTTTTCAGATTTTACATTTCATCGGTAACATCAACATTGATAATTCCAAAGAGTAACAGAAATTGTCTCAGGACCCTCTGGTTTTGCAATAAAAATGATAATAATAGACGTATGTTTTGCGTTTGTGCAGTTTTATCAATTTTTCATGCTGATTGCATACTTTTAGGCATAAATAAAATAAATTTTGTTGAAAAATAGGTGTTTAGACCACTTTTCAAATTGAATTATTTTCTGAGATCGGAAGATATCGGAGGATGTAATTACATTATCCGAGAAAGAAAGAATGCTTCTTAAAATAAAAAAAAATCCAGGAACATACTTTCACATACTTTTTAGATATTTTCCTCTAAGTTTTGCCAATTTTCAGATTTTTAATTTAGAAAAATATTTTAAATTAAAAGTGACGTAGAAGTCTCAGCTTTGCAAATTTTGAGAACACATTGAAAACGAAAATGGCCACATCATTTCTTAATCTATATTAAAAGTTTTAGCAATTTCTTGGTAACCATGTATTTTTAAAATTTTTTTTACTCAATAGACTAAAAAACAGAAAATGTGTGTTTAAATTTTTTTGTGAAAAAAGTTTCAACTTTGAGCCGCTTTTGCACAGAAACTAATTAATTTTTTGCACCGACTTTTTGGGTTTTCTTAGTTGGAGTTTTACCTTTCAAATTACATCAAAATCGTTAAATTCTGAGACTATACATTTTTTGAATTTTGTCTATGGAACGAATAACTGTGCATCGTAATGGAATTTTTACAAGTACCATTTGAAAGTTACTACTTAAAATAAAAAATATTATTTCTCGTTTTGTGGCGCTTACTATGGGTCAGACCGGGGACTTATCAGCCGATGTGTTAGATCTAAGAAGTTGCAGTGTGTAACACAAATTAATAAATCTTTTCTAATCGCAATTCACAGTTATTAAAGGCCCTTGGACTTTCCTTGCCACACTCAGCTAGTGACAGATAGATAGATAGATCCGATCCAGTACTGGCTTGCAGAAGAGAACATCAAACACTTGAACCCCCATGAGTTACTAAATTTCATTAGGTAGGTGGGATTAGGGAATGTTTTCTAAAACTTGAAGGAGCTACAGTCATCTTTGGTCTCAGTGCAACCCCTATTAAATCCATCTAGTAACAATTGGTCTCATTTTGTCTTTCATGTCTTTCAGATCTACGTGGACGGCTACCTAACCAACCGCTATTTCCATTGCAATCACGAGGCGGCCGTCGTCTGTGATATCGATGTCGCGCAGCCGCACAAAATTGTACTGCTGGCGCAGCCGAAATTCGAGGAACACTTTGACGAAATTTGCGGCTGCTCGAGTCCGGCCGACAAAGGCAAACAGCTGCTGCGCAAGGTGGATGCCGAAAAAATGAAGAAGCCCGACAGTGGGCGACCCTCCATGTGGACGCCCAGCATTTATTTGTACGATCCGACGAACAGAGACGAGATGACGCCCATTCGAAGGGCCATGTGACCTGCGAGCAAGTGCATTGAGTTGGTGGAACAACAACAACAGCCATAGCATCGGTGAGCGCTCGAGTCTGTCGAACATGCGTGCGGCACCAAATTCGACAGCTGCTGCAAATCCAAACAAACGAAACAACAAAAACGCCAACAAAAGAAAACGCTGCATAATTTGATGGATAAAACTGAACAAGAGATGAACGAACATCCAGGCAGCATAAAATCGTGCTACTGGATGCTAAACAAAAACTGTCACATCACAAGAAAATTTCTTCAAAAAGCAAACAACTGAATTAAATAGCGAACCAACCCAGCAAGCAATCAATTAGCCAACCAGCAAACAAACAAATCACAAAAAATTCTAGTCAGAAACTTAGAAATGTTAGACGATGCTGCCCGGAGCATTATTGACAAAGTAGCCGTGGAACATTAACAAAGCAAACAGCAACAACAATTAAAACTTTCATAATCAAGTCAATTGACGTTCGAACGAAATGAGGGTTCGAAGAGGGTTCGCCCTTTGTCGAGCGCTGCCAACAGCAAAGTGACACGCTGGGTCAGCGGGCTCACAACCACCCGAAGGCTGACGGCCTTGTGCGGGTGTGAGTGGGCGTCGCTGAGCGGCCGTGGCGAGCTTTGTGACGGCCAACCAGAGTGCTGGGCACACTTTCACCGAACGCATGGCACAAACAATAATGCTTTCGTTGTTGTTGTTGTTATTGCTGTTGATATGAATGAAACAAACATGTGCAGGCGTGTGCGTCCGAGCAAGAGCCCGCCGCACAATCACCGGGCACGCCGCCAACAAACGCAATGCTATCGTGCCGACGAATTGCTTGTATGTGTACATGTAAATTAATAAACTAACGATTAATAAAAAGTGCCTTAAAATCTTTTGACAACATCTCTCTATGTAGTACATAGATAAAGTACATATATAGCAAACACCCACACACACACACACAAACACACAAGCTACATTTTGCAATCTTAATGACACCATTTGAAATTCGATTTAAAATTTTCATTTTTAATTTTAATTTTAATTAAATTATTTGTAATCTAATATTAAAACACATACAAACAAATGCCGAATATCACAAATTTAAGTAGCAAACAATTTCAATGTTTGCATATATTTTTTTTAAACACAAACTTTTGATTTGTTTCCTTAGTTTTGTTCTAAAGTTTAAGTTGCTAATTTAATGTTGTATTTGTAGTGTTTTTTTTTTCTCATAAGAATTGTTGTTCCCTTATGAATTTGTAAAAATAGCGAATTTGTAAATGTAGAATTATGAACAAAACAAATGTCAGCTCCCCATTTAGCGTAGCGACATCCCATCGATTTGATGTGTGCAACATTTGAATAACTTTGATGAAATTTCACAACGAAATTTACACATTCGGAAAACGCCAAGGAAGCATTTTTTTTCATTCAGTTAAAGTTGTTGCTATGTTTTTCGCTGCCAATAACAATGAAAGGAAAAACAAAAAGCGGAGACGAATATAATCATACAAAATAAACAATTAACATTTTAGTGTTAAAAGAAAATGAATTTGTGTTTTTGTTTTGTAGGCAGCTATGCTCCGCTATGTAGTATGTAAACATGAAAACACACACACACACACACATGTAGAAACTCCACATTTTTAATACATTTTAAAATATCGCGTATGTTTTGCATGTTACCCCTCTCCTCCGCAACATACAATCGATTACATTTTATTGAAAAACAAACATATAAAAAAACTAAAAAAAATCATAAAATCGTTTTTGTTTTTTACATTAAAAAAATATAAATAAAACTAAAAAAAGATTTTAATAAATACATAAAATTTTATTGTAATATTTGAAAAGGTGTATTTTATTTGGTATGGAAATTAGTTCCGCTTGTATGTATTTTTAATAAGTCAGATAAGGTTTTGACTGTTGCCAAAATGAAGAGATGGAAGAGACACAGAACAAAAAATATACACAACGCGCATTTGGTGTAAAAAAAAATTTCTTTACAAATTTCTTTATAAATTTCTTTCTTTATAAATTTCTTGCGGGCTCCAGCGGTGCGAACCGTTCATGGACACAAAGGGAAGCAATAGAGGGGACCACGGTTGCAAATGGACCAACAATGGGCCTTTTTATTCCACTTGGGCCTTGGGCCGCTTTGGTGTAATTTGGGCCTTTTTTATACAAAAGTGTATAAGTAAAAAAAAACAATCGACGAACTGGCTGAAAGTAATCGGTATTAATTTCGATATAAAAGTTATGTTTTGTTGTTGTGTTGAAAAACAATTTGTTGAAAACATAAAATAAAAACAAATCTTAAATAAATAAATCTTTGGTATAAAAAAATAAAATAAATGAATAAATAAATAAATACATTTTTGGTACAAACAATTTTAGTTGATTGGCAACCATCGATCGCTGGTGGTAACCGTGCATACACTGTGGTTGTTGTTGTTGGACAACAAAACAATGTGCCGCATCAGTGTTGCCGCTGAAAAATTTTAAAAAGTCGCAAACAAGGTGTCAGCCAGAGAAAAAGTGTCATCAAGTGATCCAATTTTTGTATACCATGTACATTAAGATGGGTCGCACTCCATACAAAAAAAAAATCACGTTTCAGACACCACCTAAAAATAAAATTCAGAGTGTTTAATGACTATTTGGAAAATATTGCGATTCTGAGGTAAGCCAATTGTGAGCGGTTTTGCTTCAAAAATACCTCTAATTATCATGTTTTTTGGGTGTAACTTTTTTGTTGTTGGACATTTTCGAATAATTTTTTTTGGTTAGATAAACCTTCAGGAGTTCTTGGATTGCACATATTTTTTAAACATTTTTTTTGGTTAATTTATTGAGTTCTGGAAGTTTTAATATTTATTTTTGAAGCAAAACCGCTCACAATTGGCTTACCTCAGAATCGCAATATTTTCCAAATAGTCATTAAACACGTTGAATTTTATTTTTAGGTGGTGACAACACCAATTTTTTTTCGCGACCCACCTTAATGTACATGTATGTATATATATACTTTCATTATTTTATCTTTCGAAACTCATTATTTTTATTAAATTTCTAAAGGAGACAATTTTCTGTGAAAAAAAAACTATTTCCCCCTTAAATTAATTGATCAGGCATACATATATTAAAAAGTCCCAATATGCATGTTTTTTATTTATTATGAAAACATTTGCATTTCAAAGCATATGCGTGATATACTTAATTATCCATTGGGAGTAGGCTTCCCAACTATTAAAACGGTTTAGGGAGGACAAAATTTGGCTTGAGGAGGACTTTATATGGGAACTACTTTGTTTCATGAGGACATCACATTCCTTCAATATTTCACCATGTTTGTAGAAAATACAAGTGTAAAAAGAGAAAACCTAAAAGCTCATGTAAATTTTAACTATTTAACCACTTTAAAAAGAAAACAAAATGCATAAAAAGCAACGAAACTGTAATCAACAATATCAAACAATATTTTCAATATCAACATGCATTTGCATTTGTATTATCAGCACTTAGGCACACAACATTTTTTATTTTTAAGGTATCATGGCACGTTAGAAAGGGGAATTTTTAATGATTTACAAAATTATTTATTTTTCAGCTCCTTTATTATCAATCTTTTTGAAAATTTTTTTACAATATTGTGAAGGTTTAAGGAACCCAACAAAAATTTTTAGCATATTGTCTCTTATCTAGGTGGAGCTGAAGTCGCGTAGAAAAAAAACACATCCTCCATTGCGGACACTTAATCTCCGGATTGGCTCGACCGATTTTAAAAAAAAATTTTTAGTTCTCTTTATTAACTTATTTTTTACAAGAATCGACACACAATATTGAAGAAAATTTTTTATTTAAAGTACTTTTTCTGGGGAAAAAAGGTGAAAAACGCAGTAAATTTTTGACACTTTTTTTCAAAAAGCTCCTATCCTTTTATTTTTAGCGTTTTTTTATTTTTCTGGTGAATTCCTGTGTCCGAAAGCTTAATAATTATGAATCGTTTTTGTTTTTCTGTTTCAGATTAGCCGATTCGGAGATTAAGTGTCCGCAATGGAGGATTTGTTTTTTTTTGTTACGCGACTTCAGCTCCACCTATATAAGAGACAATATGCTAAAAAAAAAAAGAAATTTCTTTTGTGTTCCTTAAACCATCAATATATCGTAAAAAAATTTTCAAAAAGATTGATAATAAAGGAGCTGAAAAATAAATAATTTTTTAAATCATTAAAAATTCCCCTTTCTAACGTGCCATGATACCTTAAGTCTAATTTTTCCAATGCGGCCTTAATCATGTTGAACATTCCAGCAGCTAACTCATTCGGATTTTCAATGAAGTCTATAATTTTATTTTGAATGCCCAAAGCAGCGTCGAAATATTGGACACAAATTGGAAAATTTTCCTCATTAATTAAGTTGCCGCACTTGAATAAAAAAAATTTTAAAAATTGAAATTTAATTTGAGCTTGAGGAGGATTTTTTGGCCTTTGAGGAGGACGGAGGACATTTTGTGTTCAAGGAGGACTGTCCTCAAAGGAGGACGGTTGGGAAGCCTAATTGGGAGCCATCAAAATTAATTTAGCACAAATATTTTTGCGGAAAAACTTTGACATAATAAAAGGGTAGCAAGTAGTTTAAATGTTGCCAGAGGTGTAATTTTTAAGTATTTAAGTGTTACCTTTGAAAAGTGAATACTAAAAGCAAGGCATATTTTGACGCAAAACTACACGCAAAAATAAAAAAATTAACTTTACGAAACAACTTTCAAAATGTACATATATACATACTTTTCGATCAAGAAAAAGGGACAAAAGTCGCATGATTTTTAAGAAAAGTATCAAAATAAGCCTATTTTTTAAAAGACGGTGTCAGGTGGCATCGGTCTCCAGAAAGGGTCAATTTGACACTTTAGTGACGTTTACCAAGGCTTTGTACAAAGGGCGTGGCACATTTTTTGTGACCCAAAATTTCTGCGTAACTTTGAAACTCAATGCACATCAATTAAATTTGGTCGCATCCTTCGACTGGAAGAATGGGCTGAGCATTGGATAAAAAGGGCGTGGCACCGCCCGCATAACTCAAATTTTTAATATGGAATAACGTCGGAATTATAAGTCTGACAGCATTGAAATTTTGTATAATGCCGTCCCAAAAATGTATCGTTTTACTAGTAAAATTTTATGGGCGTTGAATAAGGGGATAGAAAATTGGAAAATAACATTTTTATGAAGTAGTTCGATAAGTTGAGGTACTGTTAAGTGGCCGTTTTGAAGGCTTTAGTCCATGAAGCCGATTGTGTTGGGTTACGTGGTTTTTCTCTGATTTAATTTTTATATTTGAGTACAAATTAGTGAATCTTATTATTCCTCAATTAAAACGAAAGTGCTTTCTTTCTGCCGTTGGACAATCGCAGAGCAGATGTTCTATATTTCCTTCGAAAACTTCGTTTCTGCAAGTTCTGCAAAAGTCATAAGGCAGCTCAGAAAGTGTTCCCAATAAAATCGAAAATGCTTTGTTTCTGGCATTGGTCATTCGTTGAGAAGATGTTCTACACTTTTCTAGTAAATTTTGTCTTTGCAGCTTCGGTATAGTCATTGTGTTCTCACAGTCTGTAAGCCAGTTGCCCAATAAGAAAGCATTCAGTTATAATTCTTACAGCCATTTCTATGGAATGCTGAATACAGACGAAGATCATTGATCAATGACTTACAACGGTTACCAACTGAGCCCAAATCCAACGTCTTCTTCCATATGGCAACATGCTACTTTCTGGACGTCTGCATCCTCTATGGTTGCAAGAGTACATTTTTTTGTTGGTCTTTAGAATAGTTTGAAGTTTTACGAAAAATACGAAATTAATAAACTGAATATTTAAGTTTAAAGAAGAAGAAGTATACACGTTTTTTAATGGTATATCTTGACATAGTAAAGGAAGAAGAAGCAGAAAAAATTAGAGAACTTTTTAATTTGACGTTTTCTTTGAACTTAGATACCTTTTTTTTAATTTTGGCTGAAGTAAATGAAGAAGTATGCAAATTTTCGTTATGCGTACAAAGTTTAATATTTAAGTAATTATTACAGCCACAATGATGTGGTTGCTCTCATAGAAAAACACTTTGAAATACAGGGTCCGAGTATACAAATTAAAAAATGTCTTATAGAATGTTGCTAATATAACCACATAGAAGCCTAAGACGTAAAATTTAAAATTTTAACTTTCCCCAGTAAAAACCTGTAGCGAAAGGGTTAATTAAATTCTTCATTATCTAAGAAGCTGTACGATAGCTTTAAATTTTTGTAAAATAAAAACAAAATTCTTTTTAATTACAACATAATCTTCCTCACTTTTATTAAACAAATTCAAATTAAAATTAAACAAAATAAAAATATAAATCAGTAACAATTCAATGTTTGTTTTGCGTACTGTGTAAGTAATTAATTACTTAAAATACTTAAATACATAAATACTTGCACGTTTTTGTATCGTTTTTTATATATATAAAACTTCTTAACTTATAGAGTTGTAAAAATATTCGAATGCAATGTTCAAATGTATGATTTGTAGTAGAAAAACAGAAACAGATTTGCAATTTTATTTTGTCACTCAAAACAGTTCAAAATGGAATTTTTCAAAATTTCCCAACAATAGTCTACAACTTTTCATGTTTTCGAAATTGATTTTTGGATGATTTACATTGATATTGGAAAAGAGTATAGTTACACATTTGAGTATAGTTAAGTGACTTGCAAGAGGCTGTACTGGTTATTTGTCAGTTTATGTGTCTGATTGCTAGTGACTATCGCATAGTGCCACCAGAACCTATTAGATTCAATCTAAGCCCACACAGCAACCAACTCAACCTAACCTCAATGGCAGACTACACTAAAATTATGCGAAAGAGCAAATTTTCTCTCCATTCAGAGAAGATTCTGATTCCTGGTGGCTGTCACATAGCAACGCCAGAACCTATTAGATTCATTCTAAAGCATTACAACAACCCACTCAACCTAACCTCAATGGTAGACCACACTAAAACTGTGCTAGAAAGCAAATTGTCTCTCCATTCACAGGAGATTCAGATTCTAATGGCTGTTACATAGTACCACTAGAACCTATTACATCCAATCAAAATCCTGACAGCAACCCACTCAACCTAACCTCCATGGTGGACTACACTAAAACTGCCTTAAAGAGCAAATTGTCTATCCATTCACAGGAGAGATCCTGGTGACTGTCTCATAGCCCCACCAGAATCTATTAGATTCATTCTAAACCATTACAGCAACGAACTCAACCTAACCTCAATGGCAGACTACACTAAAACTGTTCTAAAGGGTAATTTTGTGCAAGTTCATAGAAGATTTCAGTTCCCAGTGACTGTCACACACTTACTTAATTCAATCATACCCATCAATCAATCACCAATCAATTCAATCTAACCTCAATTACAGACTTTGTGAAAATTACACTAAAGAGCAAATTTCCTTTCCGAGCATAAGGCGCGCACATGAGATGCTGATTCCTAGTGACTGTCACATAGTAACGTCAGAACCTACCAGCCTCCATCATAACCATTACAGGAACCAACTTTTCTTCTTCTTTCAGGTGTCTTAAAATGACAAACTTTTGTGTGGACTCTACGCTTTAATGTCGTATACATTTTTGGATCAGCGAATAAGAGACTTTTACAAATTTTTTATGTAACTTGCCTTCAGTAAAACTAACCACAGATATTGCAGTACGTTCATCTACTCGTATCTTGTTTTTTCTGGTACCACAATGAGGTTATTTTATGATCAAAGTGGGTCTTCTACTAACTTTTTACTGCCTTAGACTGACTTCTAACTGCATCGGTGCTTGAATTCTTGATCCCTAATTCCCAGAACCAGAGCCTCACAGTCTCAGAACCCAGAGCCTCACAGTATCACTAAAGATTTCAAATGGTGATAAATCCAAAATATTTTCGATTCCATTATTTTATGTAATCCTCTAATGGATTGTTAGAATTATATTGCATTTATAAATTTAACATTTTTGACAGTTTTTTGTACTTTTTAAACAAATGTTTTCAGTAATTTAGCTCATATTAGCCTGACAGTCTTACTTCTGGGGTTACGTAACTTATTTTTAAAATTCTGGGAATTAGGGTTAAGCTCATTTTTATTTGCTTTTCAAAACTGTAAGTTGAACTCACAAATTTCAAATTCAAAGCATGAAAAACTATAGATGTGAACATTTAGTGGGAGCTTTGAACATCGATTCAAATGTCTTGGACTTTCACAAATCTTTACTTTTCTGGTACCAGAGAGAGGTTATTTTATGGTCAAAGTGGCTTCTAATTTTTCTTTTGCTTTAGACTGATTTGTATGGAAAACTATAAATGTGAACATTTAGTGGGAACTTTGAACATCAATTTTGTTCTTCTACTAACTTTTTAGTGCCTTGGACTGATTCCTAACTCTATCGGAGTCAGAATACTTACTCTGAGCTCATTGTGTATTGTTTTTCAAAACTGTATCGATTGTCGTATCGATTATTGATTTAACAATTTCAAATTCAAAAACATGAAAAGCTATAGATTTGAACATTTAATGGGAACTTTGAACATCGACTTTAATGTCAGCATCTGGCAAATTTCAATTGCAGCACAACATGTCACTATGGTAAAAATATTGGCAATAAATGGACTTTTATGAAAATCGCACTGATCGAACCTTGCATCAATGTGCACAATAACCCTTTCAGACCTGAGCCTCAGTTTAGTGAATGATTTCTTTTTGTTCTGAATTTTTACTGATTGACTGCTGTTAGGATTGTCAATAGTAACATACATTAATTTTGAAAACAATTTTTTTTATAAACTTATAAATGATGTATTTGTAATCACCAAATAAATTTGGTTACCTCTTTGAATGATCTAAAACATTCCATTGGGTTATTGAAGAACTTTTGGACCACAAAGTCTGAAGGGCATAAATTAAGCAATGATTAGGTAGTTTACATTTAGTTTACATTTTACATATGTTTGTATGTATGTGTGTGTGTGTAGGTACATGTGAAATACGCTTCGGGTCTTTGCGAACTTAGGCCACTATTAGTTTTTAGTATAGGAAGTGTTTGTATGTATGAAGGTAGTGTGTATGTATTGGCGTATATTAAATTCAATATTTACACGTACAACAAGCGGAATGGGCAGACAATTAACTAACTTCGAAACGTAAGCAAACTTAAACAAAAAATTACGCACTACAAAAGACTAAACAAAAATACAAAAAAAATGAAAAACGCAACGCATTAGTGTTGTTGCAGCTGCCGCTCCGTGCAATACTCGTTTCGGTGGCCACCGTGTCTACCTTCGCAGACAGGGCTCGCAGGTGCCGGGCACCACGAACGACGGATGACACTCGGGACACTTGGGGTTCTCGCCGAACCAGTGCTGATGCTCGTCCACCTCGTCGCTGCGCCGCTCGGGCAGCTTCAGCTGGAACGAGTTGTAGGCATCGACGGACAGATAGCCGGTGCGTCCGATCGGTTCCAGCGGAAAGGCAAACTCCGGCACTGAAAGCTCCTTACGCAGCTCCGTGATGTCGGAGGACGCGGTGGGCGTCGACGCCTGGGCTTTTGTTGTTGCTGCGCGCGCTGTTGTCTTGCTCGCATTGATGCGAAAGACGCTGTTCGGCTGGCCGGTCTCCTTGATCGAGCGCGACGTGGGCGGTCGCGAGGTGGCAGTGTTGTCGTTGGGAGTGGCGCGTGTCGGCAGAAACGGATTGCCGGCACTGCTGCTGGGCGCCTTTTGCTGATCGGCGTCGCTGTCCGCTGCGCTCAGCGCATTGTAATCAAACGCCGGTTCGGGATATTCGCGTCCGTCGACACCAATTGGCGGATCCAACTTGGGCGGTTCGAGGCCATTCGAGGGCGCCTTCCACTCGTAGTAGATGGGCGGACCCTGCGTGGTGGCAATGTCGTGCTGCACGAACTCCTGAAACGGCGGCAACAGCTCCTTGGCGGGCCGTGCCGCTTCGCTGTTGGCTGCCGCGGACTCGATGACCGGTGTGGGCAGATGCAGACGACTGGTGGTGGGTATTTTGTAGTCGAAGGGCGACGACTCGGCGCTCTGATCGCTGGCTGGCGTAGTTTTCGGCGCTTTGGTTGGCGGTCGTGGCGTGGGCGGCTTGAAGCCGTGCGCTGGCGCTGGTGTGCGTGCGTCTTTGGCGCTCTTCGGCACATCGAAGCGATGGCTCTGACTTGGCTGCAGCAAAGAGTTTTGATTGCGACCCGAGTGGCTGGTTGCGGGCGCCACAGTGGTTGCACCGAAGCCCGCTGCGGTGAAGGGTTTGCCGGCGAGTGTGGTGGGTCGACTGGGCGGCGGTATGGGCGTGGTGGTGGCGCTGTGGCGTGTTATGGGCGAGGCTGTAAAGGGCGTGGCGGACGAGATGCGCAACGGACTCTCCGTGACTTGCGTGTCGTTCTCGTTGTAGATGGGATGAAGGAAGGGCGGTTCGTAGATTTTCGAGGGCACTCGCACCGGCACTATGACGGAGGTGGTCGAGCTGGTGGTGCTGGTGGTGCCGAGCGTGTTGCGGTTCCTCTTGTTCAGCATGTCGTTGAAGTTCTTGATGAACGGCACCTCGGCGGAATTCAGATCGGCCGAGGTGTTGTAGCGCGTGCTGTGGCTGGTGCCCAGGTCGTCGTGCTCGGCGGCCGTTTGGGACGTCTGGCGTGGCTGCAGTGCAGCACTGCTGAAGCTGTTGACTTGCTGGCGTCTGCTTGGCGCTGGCGTGGTGACTCTTCGGGTTGTGGTGGGTCTGGTTGTTGTTGAGGCTCTGGTTGTGGGCACAAATCGCACAGCGATCTCATCGTTTTGTGCGGCGTTCTCTTCGGAGAGCTGCGCTTCGTAGGCGGGCGGCAGTATGGTGCGACTGGGCGGCGGTATTTTCCAGCGCTGCTGTCCCGGTGCCAGTTGCCCGGGCACCAGATTTTTTTCAAGGTTCTTCTCTGCATCCAAATGGGGTATTTGATTCTGTATGGCAGGCAGTTGCTGTTTACAATTAAAAACAAGATGAGTAAAGAAATTGAGAAATTTTTAGCTAACTGACCTTGTATTGATTTCTGAAAGACTCGCCCGAGTAGTCGGGCGCATAGGGCCGATCCAGCAGATCTGGACGTGGTGTGCGTAGACTGTTCTCCTCGTCATTGACGAATGGCTTGTCGCGTTGCCCTGCAAAAGTGCACCAATTAGAAAAACAATCAACAATGCGCAATCTAAAGTTTTCCATTCAAAACGCTGCGCATACTTTTGGGCGCTCTTTTGTAATGCAATTCACCACACTTACCGATTAGCAAATTCGCCGCATAGTCGCTTTCCGCACGCGAACAATTCACCATGTACCAGTGATCGCAGACTAGCATTCGCTGCTGAAAGAGTGTCGTGTTCGGGCACGAATAGCTGAATTGGCGTCCCAGACCGTCGCACATGTGGTACACCTGCAATTTTGTGCACTTAGCTGTTTTCGCTTTAAGATCAAAGAAGCTTGTGAACCTACCTGACAGCCAGTCTCGATGTCCGCATAGTAGCCAGCTGGACGTCCGGCACAGGAAAAGGAAGTCTTTTCGAACACACGATGCGCACCGATGGCATGTTGACTCTGCATGAATGAAGGAAAAGGAATGTAAAATTATTTATATGTTGATTTTTTGATTTTTTTTATAAAACTAAAATAAATTGTTTATAATATTTTAACTCAATAGTTAAGGAAATGAAAATAATGGAAAATGATTTATATCGGTTTGAATATTTTTTTCCATAATTTTTTTAATTTTTTTTATATTTTAACTCAATAGTTTGGCAAAAGAAATTAATGGAAATTAATTTAAATGAGTTTGAATTTTTTTACAAAGCAAATATTAATTTCCTTTTTATGAAGACACTAACAAAAGTTTGCTTACAATCAAATGTCAGCAGATTTGAATTACGTTTTGCTTTATATTTTCTTTAAAAATTTCAAATTGGAGCGTCCAGCACCTTCAATAAAATTGAAACATGTGATGAAGCTTGCTTCCACAAGAACAAAATTAATCTACTGGCTTCAACAATGTATAAAAATTATATTGAAAAAACGGATAATGATGGTAAAAGTTATGACCACTAAAGATGGAAGATTATATGAAGATAACACTGAACTACCAAATCAAATGTTTTTTTTTCCCAAAATAACAAAGTTTTGACAACGAATTCTGGTAGAAGGGCCCAAAAGTTTTATACGTGTTTTGGCACTTTGAAAATTTACGTCTCATTGTTCTTTTAGGGCAGTCAAAGTTTTCACACTTTTGCAGCTTCTTATGGTGAATCGGCATACATGAACCATCTGACCTTACATTTTAGGTATGGATTGTGTTCAGCAATTTAATGTAAAATACTACAGGGCACATTTTTGTAACATTTTTGGAACATTTTAACCCTCTAGTTCCTATTTTTATGGGACTTATATGAACCTTTTTTCCTAAAATGGCAAAAAATGTCCTTTGAAACAGTACTTTGAAGGAAGAATTGTACCACAAAAATATTTGCCATCAATTTTATTTATTTATTTAAAATTAATTACAATAAGGTTTAATTAAATTACATTTTTAATTTTTAACTTTTTTAAAAACTTATGAATTAATTCTACATTGTGGTGGGATGGATTGGGGAGGATGTTGTATGGGCAAGAAGTTTGAAATATAGATGCATGGAGGGAGGTGAGTGAAGGGCAGTCTACTAAAATATGTTGAATTGCCATAAAATTCTACTATTAGTCTCTGAACACATCAAAGCTCCAAATTTAACATAAATAAACCACACCAATCGAAACCTGACTGCATTATATTTCTCCGCTTTTTTAATTAAAACTATAAACAAAATTCGTAACTAATCTTGCCTTTGGTATTTCAAATCATATTTTCATTTGTGTTTATTTCCATATGTCATCAAACTTCTATACAGCGAAGTTCTTCCTATAACAAAGTGATTTCAAGAACATAGTTTTTTTTTCTATTCATGGTGTGTTTTCATCTTCTTATTCCAAATTTCCATATAGTAAATTTTTCTTTACAACTCAGTGTTGCCAGATCAGAAGATTTCCTTCTAGATTTAGGAGATTCTTGGCTTTTTGGTTTGATTGAATTTTTAGGAGGAAGAATTGTTTAGGAGAAAGTTTAAGGGGAGGTTCTTTCAAATTTTTTTTGAAAAAATCGTTTTTTTTTACATAAAATGAAAGCTGTATGTCCGTAGAATATGTGTACGAAAGGATTTTTCGATACGATCGATATTCAAACAATAGGAAAAAAAAAAAAAAAAAAAACAAAAAAAAAAAATCTTGGCTCGATTTTTTTCGAATGTTTCTCAGTATTTATTTCCTGGCTAAATGTTTCGTACAAAAAATGTCATTTTCGGAGCTGCTATCTTTCAACGCGTTTTTCTCGGAACCACGTTTTCCATCTGAATTTCAAGGATATCTCTTGATCTATTGTTCTAATTTCCTTAATCTAAAGCATGTTTGAAAGGTGATCATTTTCTGTATGGCTTATACCTAAAACGAGCATAAGTTACTATTAAATTGTTATTTATAATTAAGGTTTAATAACAAAAAAAGTGGCAAAAAAAAATTTTTTTTTTCGAGCGTTCACATTTTAGTAAATTTTTGGTCAAAAATCATTATAGTTAGGTATAAGCCATAGAAAATTTCATCTACTTTCATTTAAAAAAAACCTTTTTCATTTCAGATTACTACAAGAGGCTGTAGGCTTGAAATTCGGAGACGAGATTTTTCAGGCAGTGATCGACGAAAGCCGCCATTTTGAATTTTGTTACAAAAAATATATCATATTATTGTATAATAAAATACCCATTCAACCGTCAAAACCGGATGTTTCTATGTTTTTTCATCATGCCAAAAATCATTTCCAAACTTAGGCCTTTTTTTGGCCAAATTTGAAAGAACCTCCCCTTAAGAGATTTTGATGATGACACATTTGGCATCATTAGTGGCACTGAAGCCTTGAATATTGAAAGCTGAAGTGTCTAAATAAATTTGATCAATTAATTTTTTTTTTATTTTTTTTTTTCAAAGTGTATAATTTATTCAATAAATGAAGTTAGTTTACGAAAGCGAATTTTATACCGATCTAATTTTTTATATGATTTCTTTGTGCTAAGTTGTTATTAAGCTGAAGTTGAATGAATAAAAAGACTGCAATAAAAAATACTCAATATATAATATTTTTTTATGAGAATTTTAATGCTTTAGTTTATATTAATAAAAATTATAAAAAATATTTAGGAGGTTTTAAAAAATGTTTCCAGGAAATTTCAGCTTTTCTTTAAGATTTAGTCGAAAGTCATTTCAGGTATCTGGCAACACTGTTGTAGTACAACTAACAAATTTTTAATGGGTTTTGGTTTTCTTATAAAAAACTTGTAAAATCATTGTTTGTTTTGCTTATCAATGCAAGTTCATGTCAAGAAAAAGTCAAAACATGATTATGAGCTGAGCGAAAGATGACAACAGAAAAATAAAGAGAAGAAAGAAAAAAGAGTCTTTACATCAAAATAAATCAAAGGAAAACATTGAAAGTATATTGAAAACAAATATTTGTATAGTCTAACTGTATTCATTAGCCATTAACCCTCCATTACTATCGTCAGGGTGGAATCCACCCTGTGAGTTCAATTGAGTTGAATTTGGTGAGTTTTTAACCAAAACCAAAATAAAGTTATAATGTAATTCACATTTGCATATTTCTGAAGGTTTTATAGTACATAAATAAAGCTGATGCTTTTATACAATCGTTTTAAAAAGTCACTGGGTGTATTACACCCACGATAGTAGTGGCGTTATAAAATTGCTGGATGCTTAACACCCATTATTAGTAATGAAGTTTTATTTTTTATAAATTACATTTACATATTTGTATTCACTTTGGCGATAATTTTTTTTAATAGCGTATAGACCATTTACTTAGTAGAAAATCCTTAAAAATTATGCTCTACGATAAGTAAAACATTTTTATAACATTAAATTTGTTATATATTAAACTGATAAAGTTAAAAGGACCAAATTCAAGGATGTAGTAGTGTATATATTAGTCCTTAAGATATATTTTTTCAATTTTTTTTTCCAATAGTTTTTGGAAATTTCCAAGGATATTCAAGGATAAAGTTTCAAAAAGACATGTTTAATACCTATTTGTCCTTTTGCACCAAAACATTAAATTTTCTAAGATTTTAAGGATTTTTCTGTTTCATTTCATACCCATATTGTTATTCTACAATGCGCTCAATTTTTGAAATAATTCCTTGAAATAAACATGTCCTTGAAATTTCAAAGTCCTTTAAAAAAATCTTGACGTCAGAGAGAAAAACTAAAAACGCAGTTTTACTACATTTGGCCCCTAGTTTCGCAAGCATATCGATTTTTTCGTGTGTTTGGAAATTTTTTGATTTTTGTCGCACGGTGTAACCTTAAAAAGTAGCAGGTATATTGTTGATTTTTGTTTGAGTTTTTACGCAAAATTTTACCTCGCTCCGAAAAAAATTATTAAATAAATATTTATTACTTATTTTTTTAGCTTTCTAAGTCACTAAGCCCAAGAAACATAACTTAAATATTGTGCAAGATGTGGCTATTTTCCCAATACAACTTTTTATTTCATCTTTTTTTCCTTGAAATGAGTTGCACATAAACAAATGTTAATATTAAATAAATGAATTAACAAAATTAAACAATTTATTTTTGTGTTTACATGTTATGATGTTCTAATTATGAAAAAATTTGGTTTTTGTTTATTTTACCTCCATGGATAAGTAAAACGGATAATAAAAAGTTGTGGGTGGATTACACCCACGATAGTAATGGCTCTAGTGAAATAGACGATAGTAATGGAGGGTTAAACAGTAATGTCGACCTAGACACAATTCAACCTTAACCAAACCTAGAACACATAATTGAAAAATTAGTTTCTGGGCCTGAACCTACGACATATATCGTTTTATTATTGAAAAAATAAATTAATAAACGAATTAATTCTTAGCTGCATCCTATGCCAGTTAACAGAGCTCCATGATCTCCAAAACTAAACTTAACTGCAACTGAGACGTATTGACCCCAGACGGCACTAAAGTCACCTTTGGCCATAAATCGAAGTACACAACGGTCACACATCAATCGATTGAATATAAATGAACTCTCGAAGCTTTATGAAGGGATCAAGAATTAAATTTTCCTTCAATAAACTAATGTTTGTTAAGCGCAAATTTAAATATCGACGAGCACATAAAGTGGAAAATCTTATGTGCCGCTCGCTCACAGGAAACATGTGAACCGAGCGTTGGCCGTTGAGCAGTGAACTGACACGGAGCCCTCACAGCTATGGATGTGCAATTGAACCAGCAGAAAAAACACAAAAAATGTGACGCCAACATGAGTGCACGACGACAGACCCAAGCGATATGTCGACAATTATTCAATGCGGCCAATTTGCAGACGATTGGCTCAATAACGTCAAGCAACAACAGAGTGAAAAGTTTGAGTTCAAATCGACGCAATGCGGCAACACTGGTTGACGGTGTTGTGGCGTGACAAGTGAACAGCCAATGATTCGATGGGCGGTTGGGCTGGTTGACTGGCTGAGTGAGCGAATGAATGGATGTCACCGCTGTTGCTGTGAAAAGTGGTAATAAACTTTGGTTTTTTTTAGGTTGCAGCTGTCGTTGACGTCGCCAGTTGCAGTTGCAGTTGCAATAACCATGGCTAATGTTGCCATTTGCTTCAACACATGAGTGGGAAATTTTTGGTTTTTACTATGCAGCCAGCTTGGAGAAAATGATGAAATCGACAAAAAGAAATGCCTGCAAATCTGCATATTTATGGGCACTTTGTTGTTGTTGTTTTTACCCATATCGAATTGTTTTATAATTTGTTTACTGTCATGCAGTTTTCGTTTACATTTATGAGACTTTAATGAGTGTCTTTTATAACAAAACCCAAGTTATTTGTTTTTCAAATACCCTTTTGGGCTTGCAAGTTGTTATTATTGTAAATTTGTTTGCGCATCTGACATTTGCTGACATTTGTTGTAAGATGAATGTTAAAAATGCGGCACAAAACAAATTTGCAACTAATTGCAACGTATTAATTTTTTCAGGAAAAAATTATTTTGTTATTTATAAAACAAAAAAAAAATGCGGCACAAGCTATTAAAGCATTTAGTCGCTTGCTGAAAGTTCATTTGTCACCATTAGATGATGAGTCAAAAAATTATGGCATTTCATTTGTAATACAATTTTTGTTTTATATTTTTTTGTGCCTCTAATTAAGGTTGGAATAATTTATCAACGTCATTGTGAAGAGAGTTCAGTTCATTTTGTAAATATAAAAAAAAATATTTTTAAAATACAAATTTTGACAGTTGACATACAAAAGCCGAATGCGAAATAGTTGGGTTCAATGTGTTTAGTTTTGATGTGTTGGGTTAAGTGCGCAATGTCCCGTTAGATTAGTTTAAAGTGACTGTCTTGAACTAACCTAACTAAACTAAGGCAAAACAAACCTAATCTAATCTTGCCAAACCTTATCTTACCTATACAAATCAAACGGAACAAAATCTTAGCAAACATAATCAAACTTAACTAAACTAAACCTAACCAAACTTAAGCAAACAAAGGAAATATCATTAAACCTAACCAAACTTAAACAAACTTTACCAAACCTAACCAAACCAAAACTAATCAAAACAAAACCTTATCAAATCTAACTAAACCAAATCGAAACCAAACCTAAATAAATTAAACAGAACAAAATCGTATCATCCCTAACCAAACCTAATCAAACATAACCAAGGATCAAAATCTTATCAAATCTAACCAAACCAATCCAAATCCAACCTAAACAAACCAAATAGTACAAAATCCTATTACACCTAACTAACCTCAATCATGCCAAAAATGACCAAACCTAACAAAACTTAACCAAACCGAGCAAAATCTTATAAAATTAAAGCAAACCAAACTAAGAGACAACCTAAACAACCCAAACAGATCCAAATTTTTTCAAACCTAACCAAACCAAGCCAAACCTAACCACACTTAACCATAGCAAACCTTACCAAACCGAACAAAATCTTAATCAAACCTAAAAAAACCTAACATAACAAAATCTTATCAAACCAAACCGAATCTAACCAAACATAACAAAAGATCAAAATCTAATCAACCTTAACTATAGCAAGCCAAAAAGAATCCCCAAACCAAACGTAACTAAACTGAAACCAAACCGAACAAAATCGTATCAAACCTAACCAAACTAATCCTAACCTAACAAAACATAACCACACCTAAACAAAAAAAAACAGCAAACAATTTTATCAAACCTAACCAAACTAATCCTAACGTAACAAAACATAACCAAACCTAAACAAAAAAAAACAGCAAAAAATCGTATCAAACCTAACCAAACAAATCCTAACCTCACAAAACATAACCAAACCTAAACAAAAAAAACAGCACAAAATCGTATCAAACCTAACCAAACAAATCCTAACCTCACAAAACATAACCAAACCTAAGCAAAAAAAAAACAGCAAAAAATTGTATCAAACCTAACCTAACAAAACATAACCAAACCTAAACAAAAAAAAAAGCAAAAAATCGTATCAAACCTAACCTCACCAAACATAACCAAACCTAAACAAAAAAAACCAGCAAAAAATCGTATCAAACCTAACCAAACTAATTCTAACCTAACAAAACATAACCAAACCTAAGCAAAAAAAACAGCAAAAAATCGTATCAAACCTAACCAAACTAATAAACTAATCCTAACCTAACAAAACATAACCAAACCTAAGCAAAAAAAACAGCAAAAAATTGTATCAAACCTAACCTAACAAAACATAACCAAACCTAAACAAAAAAAACAGCAAAAAATCGTATCAAACCTAACCAAACAAATCCTAACCTCACAAAACATAACCAAACCTAAACAAAAAAAACAGCAAAAAATCGTATCAAACCTAACCAAACTAATCCTAACCTCACAAAACATAACCAAACCCAAGCAAAAAAAAAACAGCAACAAATTGTATCAAACCTAACCTCACAAAACATAACCAAACCTAAACAAAAAAAACAGCAAAAAATCGTATCAAACCTAACCAAACTAATCCTAACCTCACAAAACATAACCAAACCTAAGCAACCAAAACAGCAAAAAATTGTATCAAACCTAACCTAACAAAACATAACCAAACCTAAACAAAAAAACAGCAAAAATCGTATCAAACCTAACCAAACTAATCCTAACCTAACAAAACATAACCAAACCTAAGCAAAAAAAAACAGCAAAAAATCGTATCAAACCTAACCAAACTAATCCTAACATAACAAAACATAACCAAACCTAAGCAAAAAAAACAGCAACAAATTGTATCAAACCTAACCTAACAAAACATAACCAAACCTAAACAAAAAAAACAGCAAAAAATCGTATCAAACCTAACCAAACAAATCCTAACCTAACAAAACATAACCAAACCTAAACAAAAAAAAACAGCAAAAAATCGTATCAAACCTAACCAAACTAATCCTAACCTAACAAAACATAACCAAACCGAAGCAAAAACACAGCAAAAAATCGTATCAAACCTAACCAAACTAATCCTAACATAACAAAACATAACCAAACCTAAGCAAAAAAAACAGCAAAAAATTGTATCAAACCTAACCTAACAAAACATAACCAAACCTAAACAAAAAAAAACAGCAAAAAATCGTATCAAACCTAACTAAATTTAAACAACCCTCACCAAACCAAACCGAATTTAATGAAACCTTAAGAAAACATTTATGAAAAAAAATCATTAAAAAAAATCATTAACACTTCTGTTACCTTAGGGTCATTTTCGAGTAAAATTTGACTTTAAAGAGCCGTAACTTTCTTATTTCTGGTAAAGAATTGTTTTCCTTTGGACTCAGTGACTAATTTTATGCCATTTGAATATACGCTAAATTTCATTTTATTTGCAACACTGGTTTACGTGCAAATGAGCAACTATACAAATTTGACCTTAGGGTCATTTTATGACCCATAGTACTGAACGCAATAAATTCGTCGATGCGATGTGAATTTTATTATATTTGGTTTCAAAGTGTCGTGGATAATTGTTTCTGGCATTTTTGTTTTGTTTTGTGTTGGTAAGAGGGCGTGGCGCTGGCTATACAACCCTTTCTACTATGGAGTAAAATCGAAATTATGAGTCATACAGCATTGCAATTTCGTGCAGTGTCCCCATGAAGACATATTGTTCCACTGGAAATATTTCATGGGCGTTTAATAATGGGCGTGGCACTCTTTTAACGGTCCAAATTTTGAACATAACTTCGGAACTATAAGTCGCACATCAATGACACTAAAATCGAACTTACTATTGGGTCATGTTTTTCGACAGGGGAAAAGGGAGGAAGGAGAAAAGGGCATTTGGTAAAGGGCGTAGCTTCGCCCACACATCTCAATGAGCAGTACAAGAGCTTTTAAGCTTCAAGGGATCGAAACCCAATAGTACCAAAATTTTATGTTTGCTGGTATGAAATCTTAATTGAATCTTTCAATATACTACTGTGTACAAAGAATACCCGGAATTTGTTTATAATTCAAAAAATCTTTATTTATTCTTCCAAATCAATTTCATCGCCTTCAAAGTAGTCCCCCCCCCCCCCCCCCCCCCGATGCAATGCACTTATGCCAACGGACTTTCCAATCTTCGAAGCATGCCAAATAGTCACCTTCCGGTATGGCCTTCAATGCGCGCGGCGATTCACGTTGAATCTCTTCAATCGATTCAAAACGGTGTCCTCGAAGTGGTCTTTTGAGTTTGGAGAATAGCCAGAAGTCACAAGGAGCTAAATCAGGCGAATACGGTGGCTGTGGAACGATATGAGTTGGCGAAATGCTCACGAAGAACCAATGCCATGTGAGATGGTGCATTATCGTGATGCAAAAACCAAGAGTTGTCTCTCCATAAATCCGGCCTCTTTTTGCGAATAGCTTCACGCAAACGACGCATAACGCTCAAGTAATATTCCTTGTTGACAGTTTGGCCCGGCGGAAGGAACTCATAATGCACAACACCACGATAATCGAAGAAATCGAATTCCGGGTATTCTTTGTACACAGTAGTAAATAGTACATATAGTACGATTTCTAGCAAGTAATAAATTTCTAAAAATTCCAAAAGGAGTGTGAACAAGCTAGATCAAATTTCTGAAACATATTCGTGGCAGCGACAAGCAAAAAATTTACTCGTTGCTGCAGTTCGCAACTCTATTATTCCTTGCGGCACCCTTGCATTTGTGATATGAAATTCATCCCTGAAATGATAACGTAACGCTGCTTATTGTATAAACAATTGGAAAAGTTACTTCCTGGGCTTCAATTTTGCGAAAAGAAAGGAAGCCAATAATATAATCCTCAGCACTTCATTCACTAAAGAAGAAGATACTCAGTGAAAGGAAACGATGGGGTGCAATCCGGGTCAGCCGAATATATATATATATTAATATTTTCTTCTTCGGGAGATCGAATAATGTTAATTAATATATATTATAATTTGTATTGGTTCATTGGTGTCAATATCTACATAGTATAACTTTAATATTTTGGCATACTTTTATAAATTAAACCTCTAAACTGAGTAATTTTTTGTGGGCCACGGGAACAGGCTTTCTTGCGAAATCATTTATTTTTGGGCGTTTAACGATTAATGATTGTTATATATAATATAATTGTCCAAAAATTAGTTACGATATAGTTTTAACTTCTGAAGAAATTGCAAGACTTAAAGTGCCCGAGAAGAATATCAAGAACCTGGACATGGTCTCCATGTTGAACATATTTGACTCCAGAAAGGCCAAATAGTCGCTTTACAATAATAAAAGTAATAACTAATTGTTAAAACCACATTGTCTTAACTTTTTTGAACAAAATACAAAAAAATAATTCGGGGTCATTTTATGACCCGAAGGGTCAAATGTGCGAGTTTTTCCTAGGGTAACAGAGGGGTTAAAAAAAATCTTATGAAAAAAAATCTTATCAAACCTACTCAAACCAACCCGAACCTAATCAAATATCAACAATTTTCAAACCTAACCATACTAAACAAAACCCAACCGAAACAAACCAAACAGATTAAAATCAAAATCTCACCAAGCTACCCAAATTTAATAAAACTTAACCAAAAATTTAAAATTTATCAAACCTAACCAAACAGAATAAAATCTTATGAAACCTAATCAAACCAAACTCAATCAAACCAAAGTGTTGTTAGCGCCAAAACCCAAGCTAACCTAAAAAGGAAACCTTACCTAACCTAATCTCTAACCCACCACCAAAGTTAATCAATCAGTATTAAACAAAAAGATGCTTTGGATAATTTTTTAACACAAATAAGTTTGTCAATTTGCTATTCTAATTTGTATTTTAGGTCAATTTGGATATTTGAATTTTAAATTAATTTCCATGATAATTCAAAACAACACACAAACACTCATTCCAACTGACTTTACATAGACACGTTTAGGCTGAAAATTTCCAAAATCACCAAACAAATTAAATGCAATTTATCAAACCATTAAGAGTCGAACGAGAAAATCATAAAGAATTTAAATACTCTGCCAAAACAAAAAAAAACAAATCATTCAGCAAAAGCCTAAAAACTGTAAAAAATGAGCATGAAAAATTGCACAACTTCCCAGGCCAACTTAAAATATTCACTCGAAATTCCACAAACTGTTGATTCACGTCTCTGAAATGTTTTGCATAGAAAATTTACAAAAATAACTCACACTTGAATATTTCGCACAATTCATCAATCGACGGCACAGTTGTCAAACGCGCTAAAGAATTCAACAAAATGAAGAGTGCATAGTGTAGGGGGTGTGTCATGCACCTAGAACTCACACGTTGCGGCGGCTATGCAACAACAACAACAACAACAAGACAAAACAGTCAGTTAGCTGAATAGCCAACACAGCCACGAGCGCTGTGACAGCAACCGCAACAACTAATAACAAAAACAACAACCACAATCAACAACAACCAACAATAGCATCAACAACGACTTATTTAAGTTCAAGGCAACATTTTTCAAATGCTGCTGCCAATGATTTTCTAGAATTTAGTTTTATTTCTCCACTATTTTATTTTAGTTTTTTATTTTTTATTTTCATTTTATTTATTTTTATTTTTTTATTTATTTTAATTTTTTTATTTAATTGTTTTATTTGATTATTTCTTTTTTTATTTTTATATTGGTATTTTTCCTATGCATTTAGTTATCGATTTTATTCGCCGCGTCTTTTATTTTGCCTCTAAAAAGTCGTTGTAGAAGAATTTTATTTCCCAAAGGCTTGGCTGCTTTTAACGCTTCAATGCGCCGCCAAGTGCGCGCCAGAATGGCTTCGGAATTGTATTTGCCGCATTATAACAACAAATTGCACCAATAACAACAACAACAACAAAGCCCACAATAACAATCAACAACAATAACAAGACTTTAAATAAATCAATTTGAGAATAGCATTAAGTCGTCAGACGCATCGGTGGGGGGGTGCAGGCAGATTGGCCAGAATTGAAATCGAAAGCTTACGGAATTTTTATAATGTCAAAGCGATACGCTGACGTAAACGTGTTAATCGCACAAGCGCAAGAAAACACCTCGTGCAATGAATACGCGATTAGAAGCTCTGAATTGTGAAGATAAAACGAAGGCAATCAGAATGACAACAAAATAGCATAAAGCGATTTCGTTTGTTTACACTTCAGGCGGTACTGAGGGGGAATGGGGGAAGGGGTAGTCATGTGTGGCGCTAACGCGTGTTGAATTAAATTAAAACGAATGAATGCTCTATACAATGTTTAGAAAACAACTAATTGAACTCGTTGTGTTTAGTGTTTTGTATTCAAAGTTGACACAGTTGGGTGACTACTGCAGCTAAGTCCTGGGACAGAGACAACCCAGCAATTGCAGGAACGCAGTGGCGCACACAGGGGGGTTTTGGGGGTTCAAACCCCCCGAAATATTTTTAAGCTAGTACAGAAATTTAATATAAAACCGTCGCATATATGTTAAATCATCAATAACACGAATCGACACAAAAAATGCACCTTAAAAAAGTGTTTTCTAGACTAACTTTGAGCCGCTGAACACGAAACTGAAGATCAAAAAAATTTTGTTAGAAGCGTTTTCAAATCTTGGAAAAACCCGTTTTTACCCTGTTGTTTCAGTTATGAGCACATATCTCGTAAACGAACCATCTGACTAACACAAGATGTCCGTCGGTCAGAAGATAATACCTTAGCTTTTCCAGAGATATAAAGATTGTCCGAATCAGATGAGATTTGGAGAAATTACTGACGATGAAAGTTGTAAAAAATTTGAATTTTTCGACCATTTTCAAAAATCATAAATTTTTGAATGTTTTTTATAGATAAAATAAATTATTTCCTTTGGTTTTAAGACCTAAGATGAAAAACATATTATTTGCGCAAATATTAAGCCTACCATCAATGGAATCAAAAGAAAAATTACAAAGTTATGATGCACTGAGTGAAAACACCAACTTTACATATATTACACCGTGACCCTTCCAAATGTTAATATAGGCGTGAAACTAGAGGTCATTTACCTGGAATTTTATTTATTTAGTTTTTCATTTTCTAACCCAAAGTGATTTTTAAAGGACTTTTAATTTCAAATATTTTTTCAAATATTTGCGGTTGTGCAAGATATGGGTATAAAATAAAAGAGAAAAATAGTCTCCTTTAAATAAATTTTCTATTTTGAGCTTTCAGGACCAAAATATGTCAGGTAGGGGAAACATACCAGGTATTTCAGTATGAAGTGAGCCTTTTTTTGCGAAAATAAAACACTAATTTTTAATGGGAAAGTAAAAAACATGTTATTCAAAGTATTGGCCATTGCTAGCCACACATTTTGTCCATTTTTCAGGCAATTTGTGGACAGCGCGCCAATAGAATTGTTTGTCTTTTGAAGCAAACCAATCAGACACCCAATTTTCGACTTCCTCGTAGGAATCGAAGTGCTGCTCAGCCAATGCGTGTCCTATCGATGAAAACAAATGGTAGTCGGAAGGAGCCAAGTCTGATGAATACGGCGGGTGGTGTAGCAGCTCCCAGCTTTGATTGTATTCCGAACCGGTCTTGCTTTGTGTGCAGGTGCATTGCCATGGAGCTAAATTACCTTGTCGTGTCTTCTGGCCCATTCTGGTCGTTTTTCGATCAATGCATGGTTCAAATTGATCATTTGTTGTCGGTAGCGATCAGTATTAACGGTTTCGCCAGGTCCGTTCGCTCTGGTCCCACCAAACACACAGCATTGTCTTCTTGCCGAATCGATCTGGTTTTGCAGTCGATGTTGAAGGTTGTCCCGGATTAACCCATGATTTTTTCCGTTTAGTATTCTTAAAATAGATCAATTTTTCATCGCCAGTAACAATTCGATGCAAAATTGATTTTCTTTCGTGTCTTTGAAGCAAAATTTCGCAAGTGTTTTTTCGGTTTTCCATCTGCCTTTCATTCAATTCATGTGGCACCCATTTTCCACACTTTTGGATCTTTCCCATAGCTTTTAAACGAACAGAAATTGTTCCTTGTGCAACATTTAACATTTCTGCCATTTGCTTTTGACTCAAAGTGTCATCTTTATCTAATATCGTTTGCAATTCGGCGTCTTCAAACTTTTTTGGTGGTCTTTCACGCTCTTCATTTCTCACATCAAAATCATTATTTCTGAACCGTTAAAACCATCTTTTGCATGTTACTCTTGATAGAGCATGATCACCATATGCCTCGACAAGCATTCGATGCGACTCTGCAGCACTTTTCTTCAAATGGAAACAAAAAATTAATGCTTTCCGCAAATCATCACTATCTGGTACAAAATTCGACATTTTCAACACAATGAAAAAATATGATGTTGTTTGTTCAATGACTTGACTTGTATACTAAATATGCTTGACAGATGTCATAGAAACAAAACAAAAAAAATTAAGGCTCGTTCACAACAAATATTCCCTATCGAGACATTTGTATCTTGAGGCTCACTTCATACTGATATACCTTCATACTGTACATGTTTTGGATCTCAGTCTGTAGATGCATACATATAATTTTATTCCATTTCAAAGTTCTCAAAAAAGTTACACGAACCCCCCCCCCCCCCCCCGAAACAAAATTCTGCGTGCGCCACTGCAGGAACGACAAATACAATAAATAAATAAATAAAATAAACATCGTCAGGGCGGTCCCAGGAACAAGACAGACACCGTCAATCTGACCTGATCTGCCAAACTTCAAAAAAAGCACTAACAGAGCTTTAACAGATTTGTCATCGGTCAATGTATTCTTGGCAGAAGATGAAGGCTCCGGAAACTAACTAAAGAGTTCTGTTTTCTTGGTGCTGTTCGTAAAAGACAAAGGAACACTTAGATTTTTACCACATCGCCAATCATAATGACGTTTCATTGACAGTTCAGACCGGTTTTAGACTCTAGAAAGGGAGCTCTATGATGCTTGGTTACAAAAATTGCTCAAATTTGGCCTGGGTGTGCTTTAGCTCTAATACTAAATTTGTCTAACAATATTTAAAGTAAACTTCTCTACCTTATTTTTTTCTACACTATTTATTCAACTTTCTTGTACGGGTATCTCACAATTTTAATTAATGTTTACGCATAAAAGTTGTTGTTGTTTATGTATAAAAGTGCCCATCAATTAATTGGAATCGGTCTTATCAGTATCAGTTCATTCTTATGGGTATTAGTATTATTATTATTACTATTATTGGCGGAGATAGTGCACTGCGACCTAGAAGATCTATTGTGCCCCTTCATGGACTTACAGTTCGTCAGTAAGTCCAGTATCAGAAAGGAATTTTAATATATACAATAAAATTGTTTTGAAAATAAGTTCTATTTTTGGGGAAATTCACTACGCAAATTTGGGTTTTGGTACGCTTTTTTGCAGCTGTCACTAAGATTTCGGTTTTGTTAGGTCCGAACCCTGTACCCAGGTCTTCATATTAAGTTCTGTTTTGATCGTTTGAAAACCCGAATGAGTCAGAATGACGCCATTGAGGATTTTTATTATGAATAAGTACGCAACTTTTGTCAAATCAAGTATATAATATGAGTCAAAAACTTTTGGGACTACTGGAATAATGCATTCCAGCAAGGATAATACCACCCTCTAAGCTTTAGTTTTGTAGGGCATTTTAGCAACAACTTTCAATAGATCCAAGTTGGTCCTTACACACTTCTACAGTTTTGACTAATTTCTGGCGTTTAAGTTAAATTGTGACCTTTGGGGTATTTAGAGACCTACAGTAGAATTTTATGGCAAATATTTTTGTGGTACATTTCTTCCTTAAAAGTCCTGTTTCAAATGATATTTTTGGGCATTTTAAGAAAAAAGGTCTAATTGACCCATAAAAATAGGAGCTAGAGGGTTAAAATGTTCCACAAAAATGTGCCCCATAATGTTTTACATTAAATTGCTGAACACATCCTGTACCTAAAATGTAAAGTTACATGGTTTACGTACGGGTGGACACTTTGACTCTGACGTACATTTTCAAAACGCCGATACACGTATTTGTTTTTTTTTTGCCTCTACCAGTATCCATTGTCAGAAGCTTGTATTTTTTTTGTGTTGTACAGTGTTATTAGATCTTTTCTATTTCATTTCTGGTTTTCGACATTTCTCCAAGAAATGCACTCGTTTCCAATAAATCAATTTGAAGTTTTGTTCAAGCAAATTCTATATGTGCCAACGCACTTGGCTCAACTTTGACAAGAAAAACTATTATTTAAAGCCTTGATAATTGAATCATTAATCAATATAACCATTGATGATTAAATAATCAATCAAGAAATCATTAACAAACATACAAATTTTCTTAAAAACTAAACACTTCAGTAGCGTTTAACTTGGACGATTAGTCTTTTTGTAATTCCAGCAGCTGTCTGTATAATTATATGCCTGCTTGAGTGTCTCACTGTCGGGCAGTCTTAATGTCTGACTATTGTATTGTCTGGCTGTCTCATTGTGCGAATGTCTCATTGTCTGTCTTGTTCTTTGCCAGCCAAGTACGAAATTTGATGCCCTTTTCGCGGTGTGCACAATTAGCCGCTCACTACACCGAACTGCGTACACACATATGTACATACAAAAGAGTTTACATATTTACACACAATGCATGTGACGTTTCAATTTGATTATAATATCTATTAATGATTTTCTCAACTATTTATTTATAGCAATCGGCGTGTTGCATTTGTGTGCCACTGCACTCGGCCGTAAATATTTTCCAACTTTTGTTGGGTTCTAGCTTGTATTGTTTTGCGTTTGTTTTTGTTGTTATTATTATTATTATTGGTTGGCAGTTTTTTGTGCTGCTGCATGGCTGCGTTTGTGTGTCAACGTCTCCTGACAAGGCATCAGGCGGCCACAACGCCGGCAGACACACACATTATGGGCGAACCGGGGCCGTGTCAATGCTGCTGCGCCGCGCTGACATTTGCACAATGCGGTGCGTCAAGTGGGCAATTTCAGTCGCATTAACATTCCTTCCACATTACACGGCAACGATTTGCATGGAGTCGAAAAAACAAAGTGACGTTTGCTGGAGCTGTTCGAGGCTCTGCGAGTTGAGTCTTTTTAGTTGCACATGTGGCACAGGCTATGAAGTTGTTTGTATGATTTACAAGAATTGTTAAAAGTCAAAATTTGATTCTGCTAACATTAATGGTTTGTTTGTAATAAAGTTACTGAATTTTATTTTTTATTTATTTAGGATTTTTTTCGTTTTGCACTGCAGTCACCTAAAATTTAATGCATAGCAAATGCTTTCAAATGGTTTTTGTAAACAACTCGTAGACACTAATCGTCGTTGAACAATAACCATTTTTTCAATTATAGCTGCAAGAGGGACCTTGGCGAGCACATTATCCGTACACATTTCTAACATAATAGACATATGTATGTATGTGTGTGTTTATGTACTTGTCAGCTGTTGGCCGCTTAGCTGAGACATTAGTCAAAGTGGCTTTATGTCAGTTCTCTACTTTGAATCAAAGACTATAGCAAAATTGTTCTAGTTAATTGCAAGTAGCAATTAACTATTTTTGATGCGAAGAACCTCTTAGCCGCTGGCCATTTCATGGACAGAAGAATTGTCGGCAGACATCAATTAATTCGCTGCTTAAATTCGTCTAACTTCTTTGTTTCAATGCTAAATGCTTTTAGAAAGAAAACACTTGCAGCGTTTATGACATTTGTTTCCGTAATTTTGTTCTAGTAATTTGAGATTATTTACGTGTACACTAAATCAAAAAAATATACATACCCTACTCTGAAAATCTCCTACACTGCTGGGTTGGTTGGTTGATTGGTTGGGTTAGAGTTCGATAAGAAGGAATCGATGTCCTACTGAGCTAAACCCAGTCTTATCTAAGAGCTATTACTGTCACCTACATAAGTAGATCATTCCCCCTTCTAGGCGTTCCAAGACCTATTGTACCCAGTGGCACACATAAAATTTCATTCGAGGGGAAGGTTCGTACACAACTTGCAAGCCCAAACCATTTGAAATCATATTTGCCAAAAAACAGTTTTTGTAACAACCTATTTTTTGTAAATTTTTGTAAATATGTGAGGGGCTTGAACATCCAAAACCCCCCAACTTCGCTACTGATTGCACCCAGGAGGACCTAGAATTGTCTTGCCTTCCTCTTAGACTTTGCTGCTGCTGCAGTAGTTCTTGCTTGGACCATTTAAACCAAATTTTCGGCCTCTTAGGAGACATTTTAGAGGTCAAATTGTTTAGGAGACATTTTAGGAGATTTTGTTTCAGGAGGAAAAATGGTTTAGCAGAAAGTTTGAAAGAATTTAATTAGTTTTCCATTTGGGCTGTTAAAAGGAATATTAGAAGATTTTAGGCGGAAGAATGGCTTAGTAAAAAGGATAAATTGTTTAGGACAAAAGTTTATGGGAAAATTAATTTTTAATTCATTTTAATTGTTTTGGGAGCATTTTAGGCTTTGACGAAGAACTTTAGGAGGAAGAATCATTAAAGAGAAAGCTTACAAGATTTTATTTGAGGAGGAACAATTGTTTCACAGAGATTTTATTTTCCTATAGTTGGTGTAAAAGAATTTTCCTAAGATTGGGGCAACGTTTAGAATATTTAATTTTTAAAGAAATACTTGTTCAGGAGTCTTTTTTCTATTGGAGGATTAAAAGATTTCCGTTTTAATTTAGGACCATCTTAGGTCGATAGGAGGAATTGTAGGAAGAAGAATCATTAGAAACAAAACTAAGAAGATTTTATGTTAGGAATAATAATTGTTTAAAGAAGGCTTAGGAGACTATATTTTTCTATTGGTAAACGATTTTCTCCAAGATTTTTGTAACGTTTAGGAGAAAATTTAGAAGATTTTTTTATGAAGGAAGAAATGTTTATGAAAACTTTTAGGAGATTTTTTTCCAGTAGCGAATTAAAAAACGTTCTTTTTGATTTGAGACCATCTTGGTCCGATAGGAGAAATTTAAGGAGGAAGACTTGTTTTAGTTGTTTAATTGTTTAGGACTTTTTATTTCTCTATTGGTGAATTAGAAGGTTTCTTATTAGATTTGGGAGCATCTCGATCGTATAGGAGGAACTTAAGGAGGAAGACGTAGTGAGAAGGAGAAGGCGTGGAATATTTTATTTTTCCATTGGTGAATTAAAAGATTTCTTTTTTGATTTGGGACCATCTGGGACCGATAGGGGCATTTTTTGGAGGCAAACTTGTTTTTAAGAAAGTCTATGAGATTTATTTTCGATGGGAAGAATTATTTAGGATTTTCTAAATATTTCTCAATTGATGAATTAGACGATTTCCTACTTTATTTGGGAGCATCTCGGGACTATAGAAGGAATTTTAGGAGGCAGACTTGTTTTTAGGAAAGTCTAGGAGATTTAAATTTGTAAGGAATAATTGTATAGTATTTTGCATTTTTCTATTGGTGAATGAGAAGGTTTCCTCCTAGATTTTGAAGCATCAATGTATGCTTAGTAATTTTGAAAGAAAGAATCGCTTAGCAGAAAGTTAGGATTTTAATTTAGGCGAAAGAATTATTTAGATGAAGGTTCAGGAAGAAGAAATATTTTATTATAAATTTTATTTTAGAAGTAAGAAATATTTATGAGAAAGTGTAGGAACTTATATTTTTTGTTGGTGGGTTTTAAAGGTTTTAGTGAATTTTTGAGAGATTTTTGTATAATGTATTAATATCAATTAAAACGACCTTGCAAATGATGAAAGATTTGCTGAGTAAACTTCACAAAAGTGATTTTGATCACAGCCCGATTAGTTTCAAGAAAGAGCTTTGAATATTTTTGCAATTTTTGGAGTAAATTTCAGTCATTTGTAAGATTTAGAAGACATTTTTTTCAGATATCTGGTAACACTGACTTACAGATGCTCACTCCAAGTCAATAAATTCTAGGTAGAGCTTCTTTGTAGTGTCTTTTTGTTCACACTTCATAACAAATTGTATGCCCATATTTCAAATCCCACGAAAAAAAAATGTACAAACCAACAGGTTCATGTGTTACTAAAATCGATTAGTATGATTGATTAGTATAATTGATCTGATTAAAACTAAACAAACTATTTTTAAACTACCCTTTCATATACTTTTCTAATTTGCCACACCTTATTCTGAGCGGCACAAATCTTCTAACAACGTGAGTGACTTCTGCCTGTAAAGGCTATCAAAATGGTTAATGAAAAAAGCTGGCAGCCAAAAACCGGTTACTTTTAAAACAAAAAATGTAAGCCAGATGCCAATAACTTATGACGTACTGCACTAAAGTGTGTCTAGTTTTATGACCGTTGCTAGACTAGTTTGAACGCCGTCAACGTCAGTTTAAGTGCGCAAGATTCATTCAATTCATTAAATTCATTCAATTCACCAACGACTCGCACTCGTAAACTAGTTTACGTTTGTTTTCTGCATTTTTATTATTTATTTTTTCAACACAAAACTCAAACAACTCAAATATCAAATCTCAAGCTATGCAAAATTGTTAATTGAAAAATTTGTTTGTATGCAACAAAAAGAACTTTGCCATTTGAATGACTGAGTTGAATGATCTTTTGTTTTTTTTTATGACTTTTTTTTACAAAGTTTGAAAATGCTTGCAAATTGCATAAAAATTAATGCAAACTGCACAAAACTGCCTATAAATAAATTTGAATTTTTATTAAAAAAAAAACATTCGACTGTTTGACATTTCATGTGGTGACTGGTGCGTGCGTAAAGTACTCTTAAATATAGCGTTTGTTGTTGTTGTACAGCATACTTTTTTTTTGTTAGTCAGCAATTACGCTCCGAATTGCTATTAACTGCAGCAAAGTGTGCAGCAATTAAAGTTTTGCGTTAGTGTCGTTTTATTGAGTCATTATTATTTTTTTTTTATTTTTAGTTTTGTTTTTTTTTATAGTGAAGTTTCTTGTTAACTCACTGATAAGTGAAAGGGAAGTTGATAAATCTTGTTGCTGACATTTGTTTGTACATCAATTGAGACTAATGTCTGAGGCGCTTTAGCGTGGATGTTGTTGTTGGCATTTTTAGGCATTCTTTGCTTTGAGGCCGATTCGAACTGAAAGAGGTTTAATGAAAATTTTAAATTTTAGGAATTTCGTAGGTAGGGATTTGATGTTTTGGTTTTCGATCGTAGCAATTTGATATCTCGACTATGTATAGATGGGCTCTTTAGGTATGTAGAGCTCGACTCAATGTTGTCTCTATGGCAATGTATCTGTTCAGTTTGGCAAACGGAAGTGAGGTTATAGCACATACGTGTTCAGTTTTAACAGGAAGTCGAAAAAGTTTGCAGATAGTACCAGACTAAGAGACTGTTGAATACTTTTTTCCAAATGTGAAAGAACTCACAAAGAAAGAAAAGAAAGTAAGAACGCACTCTTCGCACATTTTTCGCAACATAACCAAATATTGAGTTGACCATACACTTATTTTTTGTTTTCTATAGTATTACAACTTTTCTTTCATTCATTGCCATTTAATTTGTGGAACCATTTGAAAAAAAGTAGTCTTCTCTGAAATCTACTTGAATTTTGTTTTCATCTTAGAAACTAACTAAAACTAAAACTAAAGTGAAGTCTTCTCCGAAATCTTCTTGATTTTTGTTATCATCTTAAAAACTCCAGTTGTATTTTTATAGCCAGTAATTTTTCCAATTTATAGAGTATTGCCCAGAGGATCCTCTGGCTTAGCTTTTCTTAGACTTTGCTTCATTGCAAAGAGTTGAAATTCAATATTGATGTCTTGTTGTATCCTTCAGTGTGTTTGGTAGTGAAAAATTTAATTGGGTCCCTCACTTTCTGCACTCAGGTATCTATATAGAATGTTCTTTCTTAGGTACATACCCACAGATACTAATGATAGGATGAAAAACTTTAATTTGAAAGCGCTCAATGATTTAGAAGTTAGTTTGCCTGTAATTCCACAACTATTGAACCTTTTGACTTAAAAAAAATTCTGGAATGTACTTTGAAAATTTTTTTAATAATTCATAAATATTTTAGGCCTCTCTGAAGTTTGTTACATACTAAAAAAATTCGCGGGAAAAATGATTTTGTCGCCTTAACCCTCGGATGGACTTTGTCGTCTGGCCAGACGAAATGGTTCAAAAAAATAACAAAATCACAGATTCATCTCCTTTTTACAGTGTATTTGTGGGTAACTAAGTAAGTATATATGAACATAATTTGTATATATATATACTTACATACGTTGCCTACTATATAAACATAATAAACTTCAGCTGTCATTGCGCTTTGCCTTTGTCAATAGCCTCACCCAGATTTCGTCTGGCCAGACGATAAAGTGCAAATGTGTAGTAACTAATTACTGCCCATCGAAGGGTTAAGTAGAAGTAAAAGTCTACATGACCCAGTGTTCTCTAAAAGATTAACTTTTGTTTTTTTTTAATTCTTTTGAGCTGTAGACGATTTTTGGTGCATTTTCAGTTAATTTTTAGTAAAATGTTTTGCGCTGTATTGATAAATTATAGAGATTTTATTATAGAATTATGAGAATCTCGGGCTGTTAGAATAAATTTGAGGAGATCAAACTGTTTAAAAGCGAGTTCAGAAGATTTTATTTCAGAAAAACTAATTGCTTAAGAGAAAGTGTTGGAGATTGAATGGTTAAGAAAAAAGTTTTGATTTTATTTTTCTGCTGGTTGATTAAAAGATTTGAAAATATATTGGGCTCCTAAGTATGAGGAATTTTAGAAGACAAATTGTTTAGCAGAAAGTTTATGGGGAATTTAATATAACTGTTGATAGATTAATCGAGTTTCTCTTAGATTTGGGATCATTTTGAGCTTTGACAAAGAATTTTATGAGAAAGAATCATTAAAGAGAAGGATTGGAAGATTTTATTTTAGGTGGAAGAACTGTTTAAAAGAAGGATTATTGATGGCTTAAGAGATTTTCTTTTAGATTTTAATAACACTTAGAAGAAAATTTAGAAGATTTTATTTTAGAAGGAAAAATTTGTTTTTTTAAGAGAACATTTAGGAGATTTTTTATTGATGAATTAGAAGATTTCCTCCTTGATTTGGAACCATCTCGGCCCAAAGGAGGCATAATATGAAGAAGACTTTTTTGAAGAAAATCTAGGTGATTTATATTTAAGAGATTTATATAAATTTCAAATCTATCTATGACCTTTCGAAAAGAAAATCAAGGATTCAGTTTTAGTCTTCAATTGACTTTAAAGTTTTTATTGTTGGCAGTGTTGCATTCTATAATCTATTCGTTACTGATTTGACCTCAAAACCTATTGGTTCATATATGTATTTATAACAAAAAAATTGTGTAGATATGTGTCTACAATAGAGACAACAACAATTCTTGTGTCACACCTCTTCTTCGTAGGACTGAAAAACATAAAAGTATAATTAATAACCGCCACAAATTGATTGATAACCTGTGAACATTCTAGGGCAACATTGTTCTAAACCGACATTGTTCCACCAGCTAAGGTCATTCATGAAATTTCAGAGCAGTTACAACAGAAAATTGTATGAAAAAATGATTCATTTTTGAAACTGTTGACAACGTATGCAATTCATGAACGTTTATTTTAACGCTTCGACACATTTGTGCCTCAGCGACTAAAATGAAATCCACGAAAATTTATCACAGCGGCAACATTTGTAGTAACAAAATATGAACATGAATGTTGGTAATTAAAAAAAACATTTCAACAGCAAAGACAAATAGCTTTGAACGAACAAAGACGTATGCAAAATGTTTTACGAGTATGATGCAAACTGACAATAAAATATGGATTGATGTTGAAAACATTTTGTAAATTATAATTATTGATGGAATAATTTTGGTAATGAGATATTTTAATGAAATAATTTAATGAGGAAATTGCAATTATTGAAAAGGGCATTTTTTGGAATGCAAGGTTGTTGAACGACGAATTGAATGGGAAAGAAATTAAGGCTATTGTGATATAAAGGATGAGATCAGCCTCTGATGATTGAAGCTTCATTAGGGCCATGCAATAACCTCACTTTTGTACTGAAGATTAATGAATTTTAATGTCTCAATGACACATAATCTTAAAATATGAAAGCGTTGTAATTACTGACTTGAAAAAAGTGTTGCTTTTTTATTTGTTAACTAGAGAGAAATTTAGTTTGAAACACATAATTTTTTTGACTTGAAAAGGTGTTGCATCTTTTAGTTTGGGCTAAAACTTGAACTTATATAAATTAGGTAGATAAGTAAGTAGCAGTGGCTGCTCCAAGGTGGAGTCCGCTTAGGCCATAAAGGCCTATTGTGATACCATAAACAGTCGAACTTGAGACCGCCCACTTATTGAACCAGGACCAAAGAGCTCAACCGTATGAAAACTAGTAGATTGTGAATAGTCCTCAATCAATCGAGCTCATTTGAAGAACTTGATTAAGCTCCTTACGAAGCCTAGTGGACTGTGAATCGTTCTCAATTAATTGAACCAAATTCTGCTCACTCAATAAATAAGTTTTAGCTCCTTACGAAACCTAGTAAATAGTCCTTAACCATTAAAAATTACTCACTCATTGAACCAGTTTGAGTTTTTCACAAAACCTAGTCGGTTGAATCCCATAGATTTTCAAAGAAGTTGCCAAGATGAGTCTGATATTAGTTAACTAAATAGATAGAAATTTAGTTCGAAAAGTTGAAAACACATAATTTAGATTCCAAATTTATTGAACTTTGTTTGTTGTCGTTTTCAAGCTCAATGTTTCAAAGACCTCATGTCGATGATATTTTAGTCAACGTAACCTTAGCGTTTGTAGTTGTAGTGCTAAGCATAGCTGTAAGTGACACCTTGTGTAAATATTAGACATAGCTGTAAACATTGAACTGTAACAAATCAAACATTGAACAGTGAGAAATCAAACATTGAACTTTAACAAATCAAACATTGAACTGTCAAAAATCAAACATTGCACAGTAACAAATCAAACATTGAACTGTAACTGTGGACCAAGTGAACTGTAACAAAAAAAACATTGAACTTCAACAAATCAAACATTGAACTGTAACAAAACACACATTGAACCGTAACAAACCAAACATTGAACTGTAACTGTAAATCAAGTATTGAGAGATCAGTAATAAAGTGACGCTGGGTGAAGTGATTTTTTTGTTTTTTCGGCAAAAAGAAGAGTGAAAAGGCAAAGTGTAGAGTATTAAACTAAAGGAAAAAGTATGTCCGAATTTTTCAAGTTTTTGGCAACTGCAGCAAAAGCGAAATCATCGTCTTTTGTGGAAAGAGCAAAAGCAAAAAAGAAGAAGAGTGCTGCATCGAGAGTTAGAAGTGTAGCCTAGAAGAGATCTGCATTGGAAATTGGTGTCAAAAAGAAGCGAAGTGATAAGGCGGCGGTAAAAGCAGAGAAATTTGCGCTGGCCACTAAAAAGATGGCCGACAAAAGAAGAACGATGGAAGGTGCGGTGAAACCAGAAGACTACACGTTCTTGTAGTCTATCGTAGTTTGCGATTTGTAAAAGTAAGTAAGTAAGTTAATAAGTAATTAAGTAAATAAGTAAAAGAGTAAGTAAGTCAGTCAGTGAGCAAGTAAGTAAAAAAGTAAGTAAGTAAGAAGTAAGTAAGTAACTAACCCTTTCGCTATTTTGTTGCCATATGGCAACATGCTACTTTGTGGACGTCTGCATCCTCTATGGTTGCAAGAATACACTTTTTCGTTAGTCTTTAGAATAGTTTGAAGTTTTACGAAAAATACGAAATTAATAAACTGAATATTTAAGTTTAAAGAAGAAGAAGTATACTCGTTTTTTTAATGGTATATCTTGACATAGTAAAGGAAGAAGAAGCAGCAAAAATTAGAGAACTTTTTACGTTTACGTTTTCTTTCAATTTAGATACCTTTTTTTTATTTTGGCTGAAGTAAATGAAGAAATATTCAAATTTTCGTTATGCGTAAAAAGTTTAATGTTTAAGTAATTATTACAGCCACAACGATGTGGTGGCTCTCATAGAAAAACACTCTAAAATACAGGGTAAAAATTAAAAAATTTCTTATGGAATGTTGCTAATATAACCACATAGAAGCCTAAGACGTAAAATTTAAAATTTTAAAACAGTAAAAACCTGTAGCGAAAGAGTTAAGTAAATGAGTAAGTAAGTCAGTCAGTCAGTTAGTAAGTAAGCAAATAAGTATGTAAGCAAGTAAGTAAGAAGTAAGAAGTATATAAGTAAGTTAGAAGGAAGTAAGTAAGTAAGTAAGTAAATGAGTAAGTCAGTCAGTCAGTAAGTAAGCAAGTAAGTATGTAAGCAAGTAAGTAAGAAGTAAGTAAGTAAGAAGTCAGTAAGTAAGTAAGTAAGTACGTAAGTAAGAAGTCAGTAAGTAAATAAGTAATTAAGTAAATGAGTAAGTAAGTCAGTCAGTCACTTAGTAAGTAAGCAAGTAAGTATGTAAGCAAGGAAGTAAGAAGTAAGTAAGTAAGTAAGTAAAGAAGTGTGAGTAAGTAAGTAAGAAAAGTAAGTAAATAAGTAAGTCAGTAAATAAGTATTTTGAAACTTAACAATTCAGTTTTTTTTCTATTGTTCTTCTAATTTTTCTAATTGTTCTATTTGTTATTCTAATTTTTCTTCTTCTCTTTTCCTTGTGAATTTATAACTCAGAGAGAGAGAACAAAATTCAGATGTTAGTAAGAATTTGTATCACAATTTTCATTTTATGGGTCACTGGAGGTTAAAATCCCAAAAATTTATAATACGAAATCATTCAATGGTACGAAGGCCCGAACCACAACAAGACACTTTATTACACTGTGCAACAAAAAAAACCTTATGTTGAGACCCATACAAAAGATGACAAAGGTATGAAACTAGACATCATTCATAGTTACATGGCATACTCAATTTTTCATTTTCTGATCCAATGTTCTTTTAAAAGGACCTTAAAATTTTAAGTACATACACAGTTTAAAGAATTTATTTAAATATTTGCTGTTGCGCAATGAAAGAGGAGACTTGCCGCCTTCTGATAAAATGTTTTACTTTGAACTTTTAGGATAAAAATATCTCAGTAAAATGCTTTATTAATCAGCAAAAGCTTAAAATTGCGTGCAAAATGTCTTTTTTTGTGAATTATTGAATAATCACAGAAATGAATCAAAAACACTCAACGACCTACAGTGCCATTTATGGCCCTAATAAAATGTATCCACAATCTGACCCAAATAGCCAAAGTCCAATGAAAATTGCTTACAGTTGTGTAAACAAATTTAAGGAGCGCCACCTGTGCATTTTTAGTCAGATTACCATTTAAAATGCATACAAATAACAAGAAAAAAACTATTTCCTTAACTGCTTTAAAGTAAACTAAGATAAATTCAAGAGCAACACAACAATTCGGTACAAATTAAAAGCAATAAATTAATCAAAACTTGTACTAAAACAAAACAATTTGTACAAAAATCCATTAAAGCGTTGACGGCGGAGCTTAAAACTGTATCGTTGTAATGCATTGTGGTAAAAAAAGGGGCGAAGATAATCGGCGAGTGAAATTAACTAGGCCCAACAAATGCATATTTCATTTAATAAAACACACAAATAGTTAAACATTGAATTTTGTTGCCGCCTCTCTCCTCCTCGCCGTCATACAAACTACTCGAACTTTAAAAAAAACGTTGGCACAAAAGTTTAATAACGCTTCGCGTTGTATCGATGCATAAATTTCAAGCCCACACCATTAAAACCGTTTACGGCTTAATTACAACGTTTAAGCCACATATTCACATTCAGTTTGCAGTTGAAGCCAAGTGAAGACGACCGACCCTTTGCCGGCTGCAGACGTTCGACATTAAAGGTTGCAGCAATACGCACTGTTGGCGTTTTGGAAAATCTGCTTCGCCTTTATGGTTTTTCTAAAGCAGAGTTTTGTGCCGCAATTGAACGCTTTTGACCAGCGGCCGCACAGTTCCATCGTCGCTGTGCCGCGGCTGCATAAATTTGAAAAATAAACAAAGCGTAAAAATTGTGCGATCTGGCGCAATCGTTGCGCTTTTCCGGCCGTCTTTTGCAATGCACCAAACACACTCGCACTCACACATACACACAAATATACAAACCGTTGTTCGCACCTCGGCAGTTTGCGTGTGCTGGGTGGGGTTTCAGTTTTAGGTTTTTGTTGTGTGTAAGAAACAAAGACGTAGAGCTTAAATATTGTGTTTAGTGTTGAAAAAACGGTTGAAATGCTGACAGCTCATTGTGGCAATGACAAAGGAAATTTCAAGCATTTGAACTTTGTGAACGGACAATTTAGTCAAAAAACGTTGAGATTAAAGTTTTTTGATTAAATAACTTTGGACTTGGAATGTGTAATTTTGAAATAAATTGAAATGAACTAAACTTTAAGTACTGATTTATACTAACAGAGAATTTAGTTAGTTGTTCTATTAATTATTTAAATGTTTAAAGATTTTAACCAAGTTTTAAATTTTGTTATTATTTAAACGTTGAAAATTTTAACTTCTATTAAGTTTAAATTAAATTAAATTATTAAATTAAATTTCTATTAAATTCTATTAAAATTTTAAGGTTTCCTGACCCCTATGTCATTGGGTCTTAGCTCACGAAAGCTGTAAAAATAAGGAAGCAGTGAAGACGAGTATTTACTGCACCAGATGTCGATTTCTGAAACTTCTTCTTTGAATTCTGGTCTCAAAGTTCCTAACCAAATTGCTGACCAAACGTAGGGTAAGTAAAAATCTGTGATTTTTTATGGTTCTTCAAGAGGTGTAAGATTTTTAAAATACAGTGAAACCCGCTTAAGTATCTCCTCTTTACCTCGTCTAATCAACCAACTTTGATGGGCACTATGCACTCTGTACGATTATTACTCAACCTGCGTCAATACGTCCCGCCAAGTTCTTAATGCCCCTAAAAACAATTATTCAAATCTTATGACCCAAGCAAAATATTTATTAAAATTTTATGACCCCAGATAATTTGTAAGTATAGAACACAATGTTCTAGCCCCAACTTCCATATATAGAAACATATCTACTAAGAGTATGTTGGTTTTTTAAATTAAACTCCGTTCCAAAAGAGTTAAATACGTTTCACTGTATTTCACAATATTCTCCAAAAGATTTACAAATGTTTCAAGGCTTAAGGCCACAACCATTCATGAAAGAAGATGAGTTGCGTACCATCCCTCAGTCAGAAATCTTACTTGAGTTCAGTGACATAACGTCGCCTCAGAAAACGAACGGCGTATGTAGCAAAACCCAGTTTCGAGAAAATGGAGTTTGAAGTTTAGAATCCAATAGCTTAAAAATTTGACGGTAGATTTTATTCATTTTTTGACCGAATTCGAACGATGTTACATATTTTTGTTTCCTATTTGATTTTAGCTTATAATTTGCAAACTTTAAGAAATATTCGACTTTTAACTCCGTAAGCATTAGTCGTATGTTACAAATGCGCTCGAATTGATTTTGTCCATAGCACATACGACAAAATGTCTAATAGCCAACCCCTTGAATAAAGCACAATGAGGAAAAATTAAATGCAGTCTTATAACAAACATTAACTTTTATTCAAAGGAACAAAACGTACATTAACAAATTCATTCATTCAATAAACTTTTTTATGTTTTCTTATGTTATACATGTTTTAGGAACTTAAAAATGGCTTTGTACTTTTCAGTTTTTAAATTGTTTTAAAAATACTTTTTAAGCGTTTGGTAATATTGCTCTATAGAAACTTTTATCAGTCTCAGAATCAATATATGAGATCATTGCTTTTAAGTCTTTAACTTTGTTTTGATCTAATTTGGGTTTGGATAATGTATGAATCGTCTGCTGAAAAAAGTTCTTTGGAGTTTCATTTGTGAAACGCCCAAACGATTGTTTTTTATGCATTCAAAATTAGCATTACAATGTTCATGACTCTGTTTGTATCCAATTTCCCACAAATTACATTTCCTGTATTCCAAATACTTCACTTTTGAAAAAGGCACGTGACGGTAGCTTAAAAGTCCTGCTTTTTTAGAGTAATTCTTAAAATCTGTGGGAACCATTTGGAGTATTTTTAACTGTTTATTTTGATATTTTGCATTCTTTAATATTCGTATTAAAGTTAACTGGCTCGGAATTTCTAGATTTCTAATAGTCTTTTCTATTGTACTATGCACACAGTCAACTTCCTGGATCACAGAATGCCCGGGTTCTGAAAATTTTTGTTTTATAATTTCAATAGTTGATTCGTTTAAAAAGTACAATAGAGCTGTGGACGTTATTTGGTTTCGATTCTGAGGAACACACGAATCACTCCACAGAATAATTTTCTTTATTTCCGGATGATCGTTCTTAACGCTCTTTCATGTCCATATATGGCTTTCCACTTTCTCGAAGACTTTTTCTAACATTCTGTTTCCACAAATTCGGATTTCTTTGACACTTTCTTACGGATTTTGGCGAGTCGGCGCCAGCTGGAGTCAAAACATAATAGCAATTAACAAAAATTTTCATTTTTTACATGGGGAAGTAGCTTACAGGAGGTGTAGTCGGAAGGTAATGAGCGTAACGTCGGCTGCAATACGTTAGAAGTATTGAGGTCAAGTTGATCAGTTGCATTTTGGTAAAAATGTTTAAGCCTGCTTGACGATTGGAGATTTTCTGTGTCAGATGAGAGGTCGGTTGATGATTGACTCGTTGTTCTGTAAATGTACATTTTTTACAGAATAAATTAAAACCAAAAAATGGATTCAATTACTTGAATGACGAATCGCTATCTTCAGAATTATTAGCTGAATCAGTAAATATATCATCCATCATCCTAAAAATAACATAATACTCGTAAATAGAAATCATCACATTTCTGATCAAAAATATTTGTTCTACTGACGCTTGTAGAGTTTCATCCAAATATGGCGCAGGCGATGACTTACCCATCTTGCAACTTCAGCGGCCACAAGCCGACTGAGCAAATGACATGCGCGACAACGTTAGATCTATGCACACATACGACAATTGTTTACCACTTTTCCGCATACAAATGTCGTATGTGTAACATTTGACGCCACATACGACAATTGTTTGCTAACTAAAAAAAGAAGCAAATTTGTATGAAAAATTGTCGTATGTGCAATTTTTGACCACATACGACAAAAGACATACCCAAACGACAAAATGTTGTAACATAAGACAAAGAGCACACTAAATATCTCAAAAACTAAACAAGATATGTAAAAACGGATTGCACCAGTCGAAAGAGCACATCGAATTTATTAAAACTGCATTAAAACCCAAAAATCGCAGTTTTCACATACGTCGTTCGTTTTCTGAAGCGACGATAAGTTGTTAGAAGGGAAGTCAATGATTGCAATTTACCTCTGGACAGATGAAGACAAAGTAGGAGGTACAAAAAACGGCCAAAGGAAAAAATTTCAGTACTTTTATGGTTATTCAAAAGGTCGAATTGATTTGCTAGAGTTTCATGGGTTTTGTATTAAATAGTTTTGAAATATTTTTGATCCAATAGTGGGAATGAAAAGGAACCCAATAAGTGGTGTACTATTATAGCCAATACTTCGACAATAGTTGGGTTTAGTAGAAAAGAATCTGACATGATGAATAAAATGAATGTGGGCTCATTATTACTTATGAAGAGTTTCATTTCTAACTGCAAGCATATTTATTGAATCCTGTGATATATACATATTAAAGATATTTATGAAATATAATATAAATGAAATAGGTAACTAAGTAGTTAACGAAATTGCCAAAAAGCCAAATCGATGAGTAGCATTGACCAAAATCTACAAACATCTATGGTTCATAAAAAGGTGGAATTGATTTGTTGAAGTTTCAGGAGTTTTATACTGAAGATTTTTGAAATGTTTTTTATTATTTCGAGTTTGAAAGCTACAATCATTCATAAAATGAGACTCGCTGTGGATCATCCGTCATGAAGGCCCACTTGAGCCAACACCTGACATAGTTGTTACAAGGGAGGTCGATGGTTGACCTCTCTTCGGTTAAAAATAAAGTAGAAACAAAAAAGAATCCAATGAGTTGGGTGCACTATGGCAAATACTCCGACAGGAAGTGGAGTTATTGTTTCGTTTAGCTATTCGTTATTTTCCGTTGTATTGTGTTTACCCACATTGTTAAATTTTAGTTCTAAATTTGTTATTTTTTGTAAAAAGCTCAGATTCGGAGCAGAAAACATAAGAAATCTCTAATTAAAAGCAAGAATTAAGAATTAAGAATTTAATATAACCTGATAAAACATTCATTACGTTTGGGTTGTATTGTAGAGAAGAGAGGCCGAAAAATCCCTTATGGATCTTTTTGAGCTCTAGAAACAGAAACCTCTCCATGAATAGTACAACAACCTCCAGCAGAAGTAAAAATAGGATTATGTTGAATATTGAAAACAGCTTTTGAGTTGAAAGTTTAGTGGGTGAGCTGATATTTCAATGGAAACAACATAACTCAATTGAAAAGCATTAAACATAACCAGTCTTTTCTGAAAACTCTACGTGATCTCTTAAATCCAGATATATATTATAAAAGTCTATGAGTGAATTAAAAACTTGAATATTTACAATCATCTGGAAGAGTTATATGCAATGGTTATACATTTTAATTAGCACACAATTTACAAGCATGCAAAATACTCACAACTTGAGCTATACACATTTAAACTGTCTGCATATATTTGCTTTTGTTCCGATATTTTCTGCCCGACAGGAATTGGTCTGACCTTGTCATTTTTTTTGGTGTTGTCAAATTAGATTTTTGTTGGCAAAAACAAATATCTGTCTCAGCGAAAAGCTCTTCAGTACAACAGAATATGGGCAACGCGTGAATGTTGCAATGCTCGACCTTGCTTAACTTTGCAAACCTCATATCTACGAATTTTCTTGGCCACTATCTGCGCTCAATGATCTTCGTGGTGTTATGGTTGTAAAAGCATAAAGTGTGCAAACAATGGTCACACTGGCACCATATGTGAAAACGCACCTGGCATGACAGATTCTTCACAAGAATGACCATCTGTTGTCTATGTGAGATGGTCATCTATCATAGTTTTTAGCTATTTCAGATTTGCATATAAACTCAACAAAATATGAGACAAACTTGTGGCAGACAAATTGCCACAAGTTTCATACGTAAAAAAATAATATTTACACAGTGGATTTTTGTTGGCTCGAACAATTTTTCTGAAATTCAACACACACATTTTCCTCCCTGTCGGGTTGTGTTCAACAACTCCTCCCTAGGCTTGTAACACTGTGCAACGGCATTTTTGCCTCATTTAAATGTTGTTATAGGCATGAAACTAGAGGTCATTCATGGTCACCACGCATACTCAGTTTTTCGATTTCTGATCTAATGTCCTTTTGGAAGGACTTTAAAGATTTCAAAGATTTTTTTTTAAATATTTGTAATTGTGCAATATTGAAGATTGGGTATCAAATGAGAGTAAAGATTGTCGCTTTCTAAATAAATTTTATATTTTGAGATTTTCACATCAAAATATGTCAATAAAGTTATCGAAACCGTATAGGTTTTGAATGTCATATTTCTAAAATTTATTCTTCTGTCTTTATTGGTTAAGTGTAAAAAAAACCTGTTTCCATTTATAAACAAATATTAAGTATAGAATATTCTGTCAAAACGACCTATAGGAGGCCTATGCTAACAAATTAATGGATCTCAACAAAAGTTGTTTTTTTGTTGCACGGTGTAATTTGCGTATTTGTGGTGAATGAGCAATGCAACATTGCAAGCCAAGTCCAGTTTAGCGTTGGCGTTGCTATGAGCCATGGAACTGGCTGATTTATTACAGTTTAAATTTGTTTGGTAAACATTGGTTGGGCGCAGTGTTGCTGTGTCGAGTGTTGGGTGCTAATGTTGTTGTTGTTGTTTTAGTGTTGCTTCGGTGTGCACTCGAGTGTAGTTCACTGTTCGAGAACAGCGAGTCAACAAGTGTGTTGGCCGCTCCTACTGTGCCGCCTTCTTCCACTTCTCCGCTGGTGTACACACTGTGTGCATGTTAAATGCCGCCAGCAACACATGTTGAAATTAAGGTTAAGGGCAATAAACCAACAACAAGCGCAACTGTAGTAAAACAAAAGCATTCATCGTTGCAGTAAGTCAGGATTTAATATGGTACAACATAAACGTATTGAAACTTGAGACTTTTGTAAATTGTTTAAACAAGATTGGAGTTTGAAAATTTCACAAATCTTTAAAAATAGAAGAAATGAAACTTAAGCTATGGAATGATTAATGCATAGGTTGTTCGATTTTATATTATTTGAATTGGAATTTTCTTAAAATTGCAACGGCTGACAGAATGAGCCATAAGAAATGGGTTTCGATATTATCATACAAAAAATAGTAACTTTTTTGTATTTCGAAAAAGATTAAAATTCTTTATTGATGAGATTAAATGGCAATATAAATTATTTTCTTATTAGACTAATCAACAAAATCCATTGCCAGATTTTGACGTTCATTTTAGTCCCTTCTATAGTTCATCACAACCAGTGATGATGAACTATAAAATTTCAGATTTCATTTTGAGGGAAAGTTCTGTCCACAACTTTTGTATCAAACATATATTTGGAGGGGTTTGAATCTTCTCTAACTTATCGTATGGCATTGAGCACAAGAAATGCGTAGTGAACTTTTTAAAATCATCTTTTAACCCATTGCTGCCTAATGGGTAAAAAAAAAATACCCAATGAATATCTCAGAAACGTGCAGAGATAAAAGGCTGACATTTTGTTTGTAATCATTTTGGATCAATTCTAGGTCGTGTATGAAATTTTATTAAAATCGTGTAGGCGAAACTGGTGCCAAATTAAAGTAAACTTAAGTAAATTATTAGGTGCACAACTAAGTTATCGTTGTTTGTCAATAGATGGCTCCAGCAGTAGCAGATCATCGATTTTAACATAACCAAAGCATCATGAAGCGAATCGAGAGCTCCAAAAAGTTTTCGGAGATGCTACTCTGAGCTGAACAACGTACCCTGATTGGTTTCGTTGCTTCAAAGACGGCGATTTCAATGTTGATGACTGTTCGCGTGAAGGAAGGTCGAAAATTGATATTGTGCCGTCCGATTATTATTTGTTTCGTTCGATGGCAAATGGTCTGACTGATCAGCCCCGCTCATATGAAGACATCACCAAATGGCTTGATTCGTGGATAGCCTCAAAAGACGAACCTACCTGAAACCTGAAACTACCATCAAGGTGTTCGAGCTCTACCAGAATGATGGGAAAAAGTTGTAGCTAGCGATGGTCAATACTTCGAATGATTTATTTGTAATAATTTTTCGCAATTAAGTTGAATTTTCATCAAAAAACCAGCAAGAACTTAGTTGCGCACCTAATAATTTTATATTACTTTATTGTTTGTTGGTCTGTATGAATGTTAATTATTTCTGGGCTATTTTATAAATAAAAAAAGAAACAAATTTAATTTTTTAATTAATTTTTAATTAATTAATTAATTATTAATTAATTATTTATTTGTCTGTTTATTTAGAAAAAACCCAGAAATAATTAACATTCATACATACATTTTTTAATTAATTTTTAATTTTATAATTAATTTTTAATTATTTAATTAATTATTAATTAATTTATTAATTATTAATTAATTATTTATTTGTTTGTTTATTTAGAAAATAGCCCAGAAATAATTAACATTCAGACAGACCAACAAACAATAAATTAATATAATTAATTAGTTAATTAAATAAAATAAATAATTAATTAATTATTCATTTATAATTAATTATTTCTAGGCTATTTTCTAAATAAATAAATTATTTAAAAAATTTTTCTTTGAAAAAGGACACATTTTTCTCAAGTCAATATTTGTTAAATCAATCCAACAATTTTCGGGTTTACTTAAAATGCACATTGTAAAAAAAAATTTTTTTTAATTTTAACAAAAGTTTAAAAAAAATTTTAAAAAATTTAAAAAAATACACTCAGAACACTTTTCTTCTTCTCTTCTATTGGGGTCATCTAACTCCTCTGCTCGCTAAATCTGCAACTAAGAACTCATGAGGAAATGAGCAAACCTGGTCGAAGCGTAGCAGACAAAGTTTCTATATACAAATATTTTTTTTATTAACAATGATTAAAATCATACACCCCCTTAACTTATTATTATTTCCTTGAAGATTAACTATGCTGCCATTTAGTCACTAATCAAAGTTGAAAGGTACACAAGTTCCGATTAATTATAAAATATCCGTTAAATTGCCACGCGTCTCTAATCACAGTTCTTTGTTCATTTCCGATTATCGATGACATGTTGACAGAGATGCGACTCTATTCCATTGATGATGTGTTGCAACTCGGCCTTGAGCCCAGAAATTGTTTGTGGTTTATTTGTGTAGACTAAAGAGTTTACAAAACTCACACGACACGATCAATTTTGGAAGAGAATTTGGTCTGGAAATCGTTGTTGTTGTTTTTACAATCATACAAGACAGCTGTAAAATTTCAGAGCCACTTGCAAAGCAAAAATATTCCACAACATTTAAATTGTTCAGATTTATTGTGACACTATGCACATTAATTTAAAAGAAATTATCAAGAGTTGAAAAACTAAGATATCGGTATCACATCAAAGGATCGGAATGCTCTCATGTCCTTTTAGTTATTTATATATTTATTTATATTGATTTATATATTAATTTATTTATATATTTATTTATTTAAATATTTATTTATCTAGGACTCTAACCTTAGCCATAATATTTTATACTGTAGACAAAATAAAATTAAAAAATATATAAATATTTATTTATAGCTTGAACGTTTCTTTACAAGTTTGTAGACAACAAAACCAGAAATCATTGAATCTCCATAACGTTTTTGCTATCTTACATTGTATGCAGATTATAACGCAAAACATGGCCGGGAAAGAAATTTGCATACTTTCCTCACGTTCCAATGGCACATTAACCAAATTAGCAATAAATAAAATTCAGCAAAATTAAACAAGTTGAAAACGTATCGCACCCGGTACATACATGAGTTCATTGTTTTCGCTAATATGTTGTATTAATTTTGCATTTAATTAATGCTCAACTCATCGATCTTTGCGCAAATATGCCGTCAGGTCGTCGTTGCTGTGCGGCGCGCAAATTTGAAAAATTATCATTGCCGAAAACAAAGTCCTACAAGTATTGGGCAGCAAAAATTATAAATAAGTTTTCGTAAATATTTGCATTTAGTACGATTTATTGTTGTTGTTGTTGGGTTGTCTATCAAAATTTGATGCCGAAAATTCCAATAACTTGTCTTGGCTTGGACGCAATAATTTGCATACAAATTGCACAACAACGATTCGCAAATGAATCATTCACATAGTCGATATCAACTAACGGTAATTAAATGTATTCGTTGTTGTTATCTTTTATATATTCTAGGCATGTGTTGTGTTGTTGTTTTTTTTTAATTATTGGCGACTAGACTCGAATGATGGACAGGTGCCGCATAACGGTAGTTTTGCGCGCATCTTTTGCATTTTCGCATTCGAATTAAAGTTGAAACTCAATAATTATAATTTAATTGTTAATGATAGATATATATAATTAAATGTAAATTAATTATGCTTATGAATGGGGGAAGTAAAACTATAGTCAGTTGTTTGGCTGGCGGGTTTAACTCAAACAACTAACTGTCAATCGTGTCGAAGTGTTAAAGGAATCAATTAAATATTTCCTTAATCGTGCTCAATAAATCACCAACAAATTTTTTTATTACTCAATTATAACTGCACTTTATGCACATTAATATTGCCTACGGTTGAGTGTCATTTTCACTGGTTTCAGATGCCTAGGCCAGACTTCCTTGAGTTATAATATTTAAATACAAAAAGCATAGATGCGAGCTTTTCCGAAATAGAAGCCTTGACCCCAGGCTAATAATTGACATTCCTAAGCACCGAAGCAGTGGTTTAGGAAGTGTTGTCTCGTTTCTACTTTTTTCATATTTTTGCAACTAATTCAGACATTAATCGACGAAAAGTTTCACTTTGTGAGCACAAACATTGCCCAGTGATGATTTCTGTAATACAATTTTGGGATCATGGAATCTAACTTAAAATTTGTCCAGACTAATCGGTAGTACTGATGGAGAGTAAGAAAAGTCTAGCTGCGGTTTGAAGAATTACAGAAGTCTTTCCTTTCCAGAAGTTTCCTTTTCAAAAGGTTCATCCGTCTAAAGTTTGTGTGTTTTAGTGTGTTTTCGAAATCAGCTTTTCATTTATAAATCTTAAGATATTCAATATTTTTTTATTATTGTCTTCAGCAAACTTGCAGCTAACGTTTAGATTAACAAGTTTTGTGATCATTTTATAGACTAATAATTATACCTAACCAAAATTTTGGAGGCCAACTAGAAAAAATAGACTTTTATGGTTTTCAGTAAAAAAAACTAGTTTCTAATGTTTATTATATTGAAACAAGAAAGCATTTGTATTGCCAAAAATCTATATACATATAATATTAGTCCAAATCGCTAAAGCTAAAAATATGAAATTTGAACTGTAGATACATCATGCAAAATGAACCTTCGATAAGATGGGATTTTTTTAAATTCGGGGTTTAAAGGTGCCAAACATGCGTTAAAGTTTTGTATGAAAAAACTTGATTTAATGGAGTTTTTGACTTCAAATTTGGTGAAAATAGGTACCTATTCCAAATAAAAAAGAATTCGACACGTATTTTTCAATTTTTCAAAAACCGAAATTTAACGGGGTGAACGAAGGGTTAAGGTTCGTATACGGAAAGACTACGAAAAACCCTGAATCGATTGGTCTATTGACTTCAAAATTGGTGAAAACACTTGAAATCAAAAATATTTCGACACGTATTTCTAATTTTTTGGAAAATCAAAACTTAAAGTGGTGAATGTTTGCATGAAGAAATATTATTTCTTACGCCTTTTGACTTCAAATTTGATGAAAGTACTCTTAGTGAGAAATAATTCGATACGTGTCTTTAATTTTTTCGAAAATCAAAATCTCACAGGGTCAACAATGGGTTAAGTTTTCCACATTGTCAATTAGTTTGTAAGAATTGTATTCAAAGGCTGAATTTAAATAAATAATTTCGGCAAATAAATAAATAAATAAATAAATAAAAGTTGGTATGAAGAAACAAGAATTTATGGACCATTTTACTTCAAACTTGGTGAATGCTTCGAAAGTAAAAATCTGACGGGGTCAACCAAACATGATTTAATGCGCCAATTGACTTTGAATTGAAATGTGATGAAACCTCTAAAAATAAGAAATAAGAATTACAAAAGTTTTTTTTTTCATAAAAATCTGGTGCGATCAACAAAGAAGGTTAAGAAGGACTTGAGCATTGTCTTAGGAAGTGTTGTTTCGTTTCTTCTTTGTAATCTCCGCAGCTCTTTCAGACATCACTGTATGTTAAGTTTCACTTTATGAGCTGATCCCTTTAAGCTGTCGTATGAAGGTTCAACTTGAGGTTAGTATAAATTGAATTTTTTTCATGAAGGGAGAGAAGCTTAACTCTCAATAATGCAACTGAAATGAAACTTCATATGCATTATGAACACTTCAAGCCAACTACGGACAATGACAAATGGTGTGCTTCTAAAAAAAACTGATCAATAGAAGTAGAGGAGTTAACTATTAAAATAGAAAAACAACTCGTTAAACTTTTCCTAGAAAGAAAAACTCAGTATCTGACTTGACAAATGGCTCAAATTTATGACAACTTATGGAGAAGCATTCAACTCGGTAGTTACAGAATCAATCAACTCACCATAACTAATTGGCGATCATAAATTTCTATCAACAAAGCGTTAAATAAATCACGCCCACTAATGTGATAAATCTATGAGTAGAATTACGAACGAAACTCAGTTCACAGGTCATTTTTTTATAATAAAAAATGCAATAATTAAAAAAAATAAATAAATATTGTTTAGGGGAAAAGTTTTACGGAAGCTTTGGTGCAAATAAATGTTATTGAACATTGATTTGAATGGGGAAAAATATGTGATGTGAAATAGGTGAGAATAGATATACTAAAACAATTGTATTCTTCAAAATTGAACAAAAACAATTGGCATACAAATTCTTAAGGAAATGTAGTTATAAATGTCTTATTTAAAACGAGGGTAAGGTATTCCAAATCCATAAATAATCCAAAAGAATATTTCTACATTTAGACTATTGAGTATTTGTTTTTTGTAGTGTCCGACGGAAACATCTTTTTTTGGGCCGAAACCGAATTTCGGTCTTTTTTAATATTCGGCCGAAACCGAAACATTCTAGTTGAAATAAAAATCACCATATCAAGCATTTATTTTCAACAAATGAATTTTACATTAAGTAAATAAAGTACAAACAAACAAACATAACATAAATAAATAAATACTTATTAATAAAAACAATTTATTCATTTTTTAAAAACATAAACATGAAAAAATCACCCTTTCGTACCTTATTCGCTAATATTCAAAATTAAATAATTTAATATTATATGCTAAAAAAAAGTTTATTTACATTGGTGGCATCCAAATTACTCCTCCTTTCACTATATATCTGCTACAAAATTAAATGTAAAAAAATATTCTAGAAAGTTTCCCCTTTTTGGCCGAAACTGAAACCGAAACCACATATTTGGGCCGAAGCCGAATATTCGGTCGGACACTAGTTTTTTGTTGTTTTCTTCCAGGGTTCGAACGTTTTTTTATTTTCAAAGAAATATTTTTAAGTTTTCTGGTGCATTGCTTACTACATTAAAACCTTTTCAACACATTAAGAAAATTTTTTAGATTCGATCAGAAAACTGCCACATTTGCTTTATTGACTTCTTCTATTTGTTGTTTTCTTCCAGGATGCGAATGTTTTTTATAGGAATGGTTTTTCAACAAAATATTTTTGAGTTTTCCTGGCGGTTTTTGGCGTTTCATAATACTTTAAAATCTTTTCCACACATTAAAAAAATTCTTCAAATTCGGTGAGAAATTGGCCACATTTGCTTTATTGAGTTGTTTTACTTGTTTTTTTCCAGAGTGCCAACGTTTTTTTTTTAAGAAGGGGTTTTCAACAAAATCTTTTTTAGTTTTCTGGTGCATTTCTTAGTTAATTTGAAACCTTTTCAACACATGAAGAAAATGTTTTACATGTGTTCAGAAAATTGCTACATTTGTTTTATTGAGTTCTTCTTCCAGGATGCGAACCATTTTTTAATAGGAAGGGTTTTTCAACAAAATATTTTTGAGTTTCCTGTCGCTTTTGTGCAATTCTTAGGACTTTAAAACATTTTCTTCACAAAAAAAAATTTTCGTATTCGATTAGAAAGTTGCCACACTTGCTTTATTGAGTTTTTTTATTTGTTGTGTTCTTCTAAGGTACGAACGTTTTTTTTTATAAGAAAGGCTTTTTAACAAAATATTTTTGATATTTTTCCGGGTGCATTTCATTAGGAAATTTTTTTTAAAATCGTTCAGAAAGTTGCCACATTTGTTTTATTGAATCCTTCAGTTGTTCAGTTCAGTTTCAAATTCGATTTCCATTTCGATTCAAATTTTTATAGAAATGGTTTTTCAACAAAATATCTTTAGGTTTCCTGTTGCTTTTGTTTAATTCCTAATACTCTAAAACCTTTTCATCACAAGAAAATTGTTTAAATAAAGTAACAATTCACATCTAAGGGTTAAGTCAGCTAAACTAGAAGCAAACTTAAACTTGAGATCGACTGCTTGACTGCTAAAAATTAGCATGTTGCCCAGTTATTGTCCCCCATCGACAGCGGCATCGCTCTGGCAACTCCCACAACAGGCAACTGCAATTACATAACCTCACTTTGAACGTCACTTGCGCCAACAATTTGCTGCTCAACCGCCGACTGCGTCTACTGTGCACTATTGGCAATGAAGATGTAACTGGCGAGTACGAGTACATTAGTCGTCGACAACATGTAGCAACGAATGGGCCACAAGTGCCGGGCGGTCCGTGTATCGCATGATTTGCGACAGCTACGTAAAAACATAATTAAAAGCACTGAACGCTGAACGCTGGAACAATTGGTGGCCGATATCGCGGAGCCTTGATCGCTGCGAACTGCTGCCGTGCTGTGGCAGCCAGCAGTCGGCAGTCAGCTGTCGGGCAGCAATTAATCGTTGATGGTTGTTTTGGCAGCAAGAATTGTTGTTGGCGGTTTTTCAATTCTTGTTTTCTAATTTGTTGTTGTTGTTGGTTGTGTGCGTTTGGTTCTTTGTAGGCAGACAAGAGTTGACAGCAGCGCGGCACCAAAGATTTTGTGCAAAGCAGTCGCGATAGCAACGAGAATTTGCAGTGCGCCGTCTACAGCAGGAAAATATTTATGTACAATACAAGAAAAATTAAGCTTCGCAAAAAAACAAAAGTAAAACACGGAAGAGTTACGCTTTAAATTGCCAAAAGCGTTAGAACTTCCAGTTTTTTTAAAAATGTTTTTCTATTGTTTTTATTGTTGTGGTTGTTGCTTTTAAAGCTACCTGTGTTCATTTAGCTGATAAGTGACGGCTGAAAAGTGTTGCTAATTGTATTGAAATATGAATAGATTTGAATAATTTCGGTAACGATTCTTGGCAGCATTTCACGGAAGTTGTTGTTATTGTTGTTGTTGTTGACACAAGTGCAATTAATCAAAGAAATTGTGCGCATGAAAATTTGTGTATTTTACACGTCAACCATTAGTAAGCATTGAGATTAGGTGCGCACTGCGGCGGAAGTGCGGCTGGAAATTTTGTTAATACTACAAGACCAGAGGTCGAAATTGCGTTCGATGTAATCCGTTTAACTTTATGTTTTAAAGTGTTTGTTTTACAAATGAATACAATGAATTTCACACAATCGCTTCCTGTTGACTGCCCATTGCCCATTACTTGAAATATTAATCGGACTACGATTATGTTTTACATTTAAATTTTGTAAAGAAGCTATGAAGTCATATTAGAACATTGGTTTATACATTTGCAAGTCTGTCCTCCTGTTTGTCTGTTCTACTACAGACTTGTCTGCCTGGGTCTCTGTTCGTCTATCTATCTACAGACTTGTTCGTCTGTCCTTCCCTCTGACTGTTTTTGATCTTTCTGATTGTTTGTTCTCCTACAGACCTGTCTGTCTGTCTGTTCGTCTTACTGTGTTTTCGTCTATCTGTTTGTTTGTCCTACGACAGACTTGTCTGCCTGGGTGTCTGTTCGTCTGTCTATCGCTCCACCCATCCGATCGTCTATGTATATCTCTCTTTATTTGTCTGTCTTAAAATTAACTTAAAAATAAATTTTAAGTACAGGTCTCCCTCGTATAGCGCGGTACTTCTACAACGCGTTTTCGATATAACGCGATTTAAAAAAAAAACCAGTTTTTTTTCATTATGTTTTTTAATTCTTTAAATAAAGTATGAATTTTGATTTTGAGTTGGAATGTACATACATCTTTAATTTAGTACCTATTTTATTTTGGAAAAAGCTTATTGGAACATAACCCTAAAATTTATATGAAAGTTAAGTCTTCTATAACGCGAATCACATAACGCGGAATTTTCCTGGAACATAACCACCGCGTTATACGAGGGAGACCTGTACTTTAGAACCAACTTAAGATCATCTGAACATCATCTACTATCAAGTCGGTAGCTATTTCTGCTGTAATGGATACTTCATTTTTCACTTATTTTATGTTAAAAAGATCTCTGTTATAGATTTTCAGTGTTGCATTCAAGGAGGGTTCAAACTCCGCAAATATGGTTTGAAATAGTATTGGGCTCAATTGGGCTGTTTATGAAACTCCCTGAACTCCCTCGACTAGGACTAGAGATGGCCCCTTTACTTTTCTTTCCCTATATCTCCGAAATCCAATCTCCAACTGAGTCCAATCTTCAAAGTATCACAACAAGCCAAACTGCTATAGGCAGATTTGTATATTGGACGGGGTTCTGTAGACTAAATTTTCGCCCAATTCTATTTGAAATCATATTTGCCAGCCATAGTTTTTGCAACAAACAGATATTTCAGGGGATTTTGAAACTTCAAAACACGCTTTCGTGCAACTGTAGCTCTAGTTGTGTCTTCGTACTACTGAAGTTTAGTCTCTTGGGCCATTTTCCTTAATTTTTTCTATATTACATCACTTATCAAATTTCACATAAATATTCACATAAACAAGTATTTGAATTTAGTCATAAAATACTACTTTACGCAGTGTTTTTTAGTATTCAAACAAAAAACAATCAACAATTGGTAGGCTCAATTTTAATTATATATAAAAAAACTGCTTATTAAAACTATCCAACTACCGAATTACAATGGTTTTTATGATCCCTCAATCATTGTTAATTATTTAATATAGTAACACAAAATTAATAATAAACATTTCCTAATTCGTCACTTCTCGATTTGATTGAAGTCAATCAATCAACTTGGTTTTAGGCACTTGTGGCCAGTGAGAAGGATAAATCACCAAACACTGCAGATAACTGGAAAATTTAATTATTTGCGCTAAGTTTCACAAATACTCTGCAAAGCATGACTCATTTGCTAACATAACCATCGATTTGGCAAGCGGCCAATTTGATTTCAATTCATAATTAATCTTTCAACAAAAACACTAAAATCTATTATTTTCCTTTTAATAATTTTAAACATATTTTAATAGCAAAATAATTCTTCTAAATTTGCTTGAAATTCTGCCTAATTATGCCGATGACCGAGTTGCTGGCTTAGGCATCAGCACTTAAAATTTGTGCTACTAACTAATTGGCAATGGTCAAAAATTATGTAAACTGACATTAGTTATGGTCAAAAAGAGATGAGAAAAATACTAAAAATGCATGAGAGGCGCGGAAGTTGTGCATCTGTGGCAAGTCAAACGTTCACACTAATGGCTCATGAAATGAATTCATTAATTCACAATAACAAATAAAAAAAAAATTAAATAAATCTCTGCAACAAATACATACAAACACAGCCAAAATGGCAAACAAAATGAAGAAACCAAAAAAAAACAACAATTCGCTTACCTGTCCATCGATACCTGCCGTCAGATAGTACAAAAAGAGCCAAGCGAACGCCGGCCACAGCAGCCAATTATGATTGAACATTTTGTAGTGATTGCAAAACGCCTCAATTTAACGGTGCAAACGAGGAAACACAACCAGCGACAGCAACTAAATTGGCTTAAAATCGAAATCAGCCAGTGTCAGCAACAATTAAAACAACAACAGCAACATAGAGCACACAGTGTCCGTTCAGTCACATGAAATGAAACGAGAGTATGGAAAAAATTTACATTAATTTATTGCACATAATTATTTACACAAATGAAGACATGGGAAAACAAAGACAAAACAAAACAACAACAATAATAACAGTAATAATCATCAACACTAAACAAATAGTCAATAATTTCAATAGCAGCAATGCGCTTGTTTTATGTTCAGCTTTTGTTAGCATTTTGCTACAATTTAGCTTTTAGTAAAATTCCTATTTGCACAATTTTTGTTTAAAATCAGTTTTAAGAATTCAATATTAATTAAAATTAAATAAATAGTAAGAAAAAATAAAAAAAGTAGACTCGCCCGAGCAGGGACTTGAACCCTGGACCCTTGGATTAAAAGTCCAATGCTCTACCGACTGAGCTACCCGGGCACATGGTTGGCAGTCGGCCAAATCTCGCTACATGCGAGTGCCAGTCGGCATTCTGCATGCTGTATGTGTGTTGCTGTTGTTGCTTCAATAGTTCTGTGCTGCGACCAATGTATTTTTATAGACACAAACAAACATACACACACGCACACGCCTCCACAAATGTTTGTGTGTGTGTATGGGCGGGCGGTTTTTGTTTGGTTTGCACAGTTTCACAATGCCGATGACGCAGCTATCTAAACGGCAAACGATAGCAAAGCTAATGAGTTTAGAACAACAACAACAACAACAAAAACAGAATTAGAGTTAAGTATCTACACTGCAGATTTTATAGTCAGAGTAGAGAAGCGTGAAATCGCCTCAATTGAGTGCTGGTGAGCTTGGCAGCGCGCACACATTTGGTTGGTTCCATAGTGCTTTGGTACAGGGTTGCATGTGGCATAGTAGTAATTATCTTAGTGTTGAAAGGGGCGTGGTGGACGTCCACAATTTTGAAATATTTTTGCTTTTACATGCCAAAACTATTTTCAGTAAAGTTGTTCAATGTCAAAACAATGAAAATTTAACTGTAATGAAGCATACCAAAGTCTTTTTTTTGAACCTTTTGTAATTTTAAGACTTGAATTTTAGTCATTTTGTGTTATTTAGTTTTCAAACGTTCCATACCAAATTTTTGTTCAACCTTTTATAATTTTAAGGCTTGAATTTCATTAATTTTGTGTTATTTAGTTTTCAAACGTTCCATACCAAATTTTTTTTTTCAACCTTTTGTAATTTTAAGACTTGAATTTTAGTCATTTTGTGTTATTGAGTTTTCAAATCTTCAGTCAAAACATTTTATCCAAACATGATAGTTTGGTATATTCGAATACCTGAGAGCCTCACATATTCTTATTAGTTCTTCTTCTTCTTCTTCTCTCTTCTTATTATTCTTAGCATTCTTCTTAGTTCTTCTTATATTTTGTTATATTCAAATACTTTAGAGACTCACATAATCTTAGTTCTTCTTCTTCTTCTATCTTCTTATTATTCCTAGCATTCTTCTAAGTTCTTCTTATATTTTGTTACATTCAAATACCTTAGAGACTCATATAATCTTCGTAGTTCTTCTTCTTCTTCTATCTTCTTATTATTCTTAGTATTCTTCTTAGTTCTTCTTATATTTTGTTACATTTAAATACATTAGCGACTCACATATTCTTAGTAAGTAGTTCTTCTTCTACTTCTTCTTCTATCTTCTTATTATTCTTAGCATTCTTCTTAGTTCTTCTTATATTTTGTTACATTCAAATACTTTAGAGACTCACATATTCTTAGTGAGGCGTTCAAGCCCGAAGCATTTTAGATGCTCCGGGATTTCGGGATTTAAAAACTGCAATCCCGGCTTCCCAGGAATTTTCGGGATTTCGTTCTTTGTAACTTTTTCAGCAGTAAATCATAGAAGCTAGTCAAATGGTTTATATAAACACAAACTGTTTCTGTTAAATTGTCGTTTTTATGAAACAAAACAGTATTTTAAATAAAATGGGTTTTTATTTCAACAAAAATTATATGAAATTTGTATTAAAATATTGCAAACCAAAAAAAATGTATTCATCTTTTGTAAGTATGTATATATTTTATATAAATTTACAATATGTTCAAACTTAGTTTTTGGAAATCAGAGCCATGGTTTAGTGTAAAATTTGTCAAATTTGATATTCTGAAACTACTAACTTTGTAAAATTTAATGAAAAAATACATTGCCCAAAAATTGAGCGCTAGAATAGAGGAGAAATTACGTCGCATCGAGGGCTAAGTTCGCGTAAGTGCTAGGAAAGCTCAGAAGCTGATCTTCTTCTTAGATGGTTAAATGTAGGACCGAACCGCAATCATTGTTTTTTCACAAAATTGAACCAATTTGTCGAATTTCTTAACACTTAAAATTCCGGACTTCCAAAGCATCCGTTCCTGGTTTTTGGAGCTGCCAAAAACAGCCGCGGATCCAGGATTTCGGGATTCGGGATCCCGGGATGGAATGTCTTAATTCTTAGTGAATTGGCCTATCCCTTTCGTATTTACAAAAGTATAACCTTTACATTTGACAACTGTAAAAAAGGAATGAATTACATTTTTACGATTATTTTTAAATGAAATATTTGGTTTGAATTCTAACACTGCAATGTGAATCGATTGATAACCTTAGAACACATTGAAATTATGAAAACTTACAATGAAACTTACAATACAAAAGTTCAACAATCTATTTCAAATATACAAAAAATACCTACAGAGATACTTTCTCAAGAAAATTGTAAAAACTTCTTACAAAAATTCATATTTTCTAGCATTAACACTCGAATGTCTATGGAGCAGAAATGTCTCCATTGAGATATGTTTTATTACATTGGCATGGCTTTCTGAAAGAAACTTTTACTATTTTATTTTACTATTTTGTTAAAGCTAAATTCAATTTAATCAAATTTCGGAGAGTAGAACTATGTAGTTTCCAAAAAAATTGTCTGCCTATTTTTGCAACTCACTGAAATTTTTACTGTTCGTTAGCCAGTTAAAAAGTTTATTCGTTTTTTAATACGTCATTCTTTAAGTGGACATTTGAGGAAGATTGCAATGGCTGTCATTTTAGTAGTAAATGAAGATTTTGGTTGTCTTAATCGAAGCACCCTGTAAGTGGTGGACTGCTATTACAAGGCCCGTAAAGTTAGTGAAAGTGGAGAGCTCAATTGGAAAACCAAAAAAACGTCCCAAACTTATCGATTCCACAGCATTTCATTTTGTGGCTCATTGTGGCTTACTTTGGATTTGAGTTTACATCTCCATTCTTATATGGATTTACTTATCCATGAATTGAAATATGGTGCCTATAGAATATGTAAAAGTTACGCCGATTTGATGATGAACAGTGTTTGAAAATGCTCTGCTTCTCAGGAGTATTGATTTCGACTCACGACTATTGCTACTAAAAATGAAATATGAAAATTTTCAAATGATATTGGGCTCAAAAGCTGTGTACTGAACTCTCCAAATGACATTTTCAACATGTGTACAACAAACATTTTAAACGGATGGGGGGAAAGGAGTGGGACGATTATTGTAATTCTCATCTCTTTCATATGGATAGCGATAGAAATAGAGGAGTATTTCACCAGCCCGAACTGGGAATCGAACCTAAGGCCTCTGGTATGAGAAGCCAGTGCGCCATTTCACCAGATAAAATGTGTTAAAATGTCATTGGAAATTCAAAAACTCGAGTCCTATAACAAATCTCTTGGTGCTCATTTGAATGAATTGAATCTGAATTTTATACAGAATGACAAAATTATAATAATTTATTGATATTAAAATTGGACCCTAATTGAGCTCTATTGCAAGAGAAATTATCGGTACAACTAATATAATATTTTGACAACGTCAACTGACCTTCAAGTGTGAGCGATTTGATTATTTTTTGTGAGACCATTTGGAAGATCGTTTTAATGTGAGAAGTTAAAGTCCATAAATGTTGAAATAAACCATTTCTGGCCATTATTTAAACATAACCCCAAGCATAAAATTTTTTACGCACACTTTTGCTTTCAAATCAACACTTGCAAGAGTTGCAATAACAAAATTTAACACTTGAGTTGATGAAGTTGATTGAGTCACCACTTGAGTTGAAATCAAAACGAGCAGTTAATACGTTATTATGAAAACATTAAAGTGGTAAATCACTGTTTTGATTATTTGATTTCTTTTGTTTTTCTATTTTTAATATTTGAAAATATTGTTTAAGCACTGTTTTTTTTTTGACACCTCGTGTCAAAAGATTATCAGCTGTGCCAATCGACAACTGCAGCAGTTTTATGATTTCAATATTTTTTAGTGTTGTATGTGAAGACATAAAAAAAAAATATTTTATAACGCAATTAATGCTATCAGCAACACAAATCGGGCCGGCACAGTGTAGCAAACTAAGTGGCGCAAACAATTTGCGCAAATTTCAACAACGTCACTGCCTTTTGTCGAATTCATATTCTCATGTCATTATAATGAATCTGTAGATTCTAAACTCTGTTGTTGGCGACGGAAAGCAACAAATGTCTGATTGCTTTGGGTAGTTGTTTTTTTGTTTTGTTTTTGTTGGTATGCCTGCCGGTAGTTGTCAATGTGTCGGAAAGATTTTCATGAGCAGATAGGCGCGCAATTGCCAACGGTGAGCAGTTGAAAGTATCAAAAATATGACAATAACAAATTAAATGCTCAAACACAAAACTACAACACGACTTTATGCTTGACTTGGCCCAATACAGGGTGTTTAAATTATGCTTTTTTGATAAACTCAAAGAAGATTAATGCTTTTATGGTGGGTCATCTCAACTTTTCATATCATGATACAAGCAGTCACAGCCTGTATGAATTCATATAGTTTCCACATTAATATCACAAGCCAGCACCAGCTTTTCCAGTTATCGAATTGCAGTTCCAACTTGCCATACGCCAGAGACCTCAAGGTGAATATTCGGCATCTCCTCATTTTTGAAAGTCACACCACGCCAAGTGACAGGCGGCAATTGTGCACTTTATGATCGTCGTTTAATCTTTATTTGTTTATAGCCGCTTTGTTGAATTTAGAACATTTGACGACAAATTTGTGCAGTGCAAGATTGTTGTTGTATCGACATAATGACTGTATGACAGTATGACTTGTGCAACTGAAGGTGGAATGGAATTGCAATAGCTTTCAGCTCACATTTTTTAAAGTTACAACCAACACTGTGCTTTTGGGCTTGGCAGTCATTTGCCTCTGGGCACCTTAATTCTGGTTGGGTTTTCTTCGTTGTCGTGTTGCTGTAATTGTTGTAATTTGAAGCTAATAGTACACACGAACAATTGAATTGACAGTCAGTGTCGTTGATGTAGTTTAATAGTTGAAGGTGTTTGACAGCAGTCATTTGATATTTGAGGCATTTTTATTGAGTATGTGTAGTCAGACAGCTGCCGTGGCTCAGTTGGTTAGTGCGTTGGACCGCGAGTCGAAGGCGGCAACCTCAGGTTCAAATACTGCCTGTAATAACACCTAAAAAAATAACGGGAAAACTCGTTTTCTCTTTCGGTGGCTGTACTCTCAGCTGGAAATGGCAAACCTCTGAGAGTAAAAATTGCTTATGAAAGAGCTCCCAACCTGCCGTTCGGAACCGGCATAAAACTGTAGGTTCCTTCCACCCGCGTACAAATTCACACGCACAACATGGGTGGTTGCGGGAAGCTAGGCCTTAGTCTCGCGTAAGCGGGCTGTCGTGCCAGTAATTTATTATTATTATTATTATTATGTGTAGTCAGATTTTTGGTGCAATTTGTAGTGTATAAATTATATGATTACTTTTTAATAGATATAATAATTAAATAAGCATAATTTTATATTCATAATTTTATATTCTCTCGGCAGCGCCATTTACATTATTCACTTTCACTTTCACTTACAATATTTTCACTCTATGCTGAAAAATACTGAAACCTGCGCATCTGTCTATCATCGCTATTTCCATTTACTCGCAATAAATTCCTGAATAGACGTACATGACGCCCTAATATTATTGGGTCTAACATTCATCAAGCTTAGAGCTCATTTGATCAACGTTCCGCCCAGCAATGATAACACTGTGCTACAGTACTTTTGACCCATCCAAATGTTGATATAGGCATGAAACTACTGAGATATGATACTACAAGCTGAAATCCAAAACATGTATTTTTCCCAAAAGAATTCGATAAAAATCTTCAAGAATATCGATAGATACATATTGGAAAGGTCCATACTGATATGTTTTGGTTCTAAGAGTTAAAAATATAAATTTTAGTCAAAAGGCTACAGTTTTTGTCTTTAATTTGATACGCATATGTTCAACATTGCGCTATCGCAAATATTGAAAAAATTCTACGAACTGTGTATGTACTTAAAATTTTCAAGTCCCTCTTAAAAGGACATCGTATCAGAAAATGAAAAACTAGTTTCATTCCTTTATAATTTTTGGATGGGTCTTGACGAAAGTGGTGAAGCTAAAGTGAGTGAAGCTTTTTCATATATATTTCCAAATTCCCGGTTAAGTACTTCCCATCTGAGTACCTATTCTGTTTAAGTAACCAATATTCCTGAACACTTTGTGCTTAAAACTCATCCCGCTTAAGTATTCCAGCCGCTTATGTATCTCAAAAAGATTGCATTGTAAAGTACTTAAACGGGATTTACTGTACTTTATAAGCTTCATTTCAAAGTTGTTCAAAATAGCAAATTTAAAAAAAATTATTTTAGTGAAAATAGTGGTCCAGATTTGAACTTCATATTTCTTCATAAATATAAAAAACTTCACAAAAAATGTTAAAAAGTTTTTTTACTGCATTAACTCAACGCCCCTTAAATCGTTTCCGATACACTACACTACTACAACTACGCTACTATACACTACACTACTTTTTTGCAATTAGATTAGTTACAAAAAATTTCGTGAAAAATGGGCTGTTGCGAATACAGCAACAATTTCCTAGAATTATCTTGTTTTAAAAAATGTCTTTGTAACCCCAACAAGTTTTAAATTATTGTGTATTATTCAGGGTTAAATTTTTGGAGTGTTAAAAAATATGTGAAAATTATTTCTTTTAATTTCTCTCTTTTTTTTTAACACAAAAAAGAAGCCGCCTTTCTACTTAGTTCGCTTGTAAAATTTTACTATGCTCAACATTTTCTAAATAACGAAAAAAAACTAGTGGCTTTATAGTTTCAAAACAGAGTAAAGTTAGAACTGAGTGAAGGCTAACAAATCAAAAGACTTTCTCGGTCATGTTCAATGGATAGAAATCTAAAAAGTGTGAAGCAAAAGGAAATCAATGGATGGTTAGAAATAAATAGCCGAATGGAAATCAAAGTTGACATTCTTTATTCGTTGGATAGTTAAAAAATAAAGTCTGCGTTACATCTGCTATGGGATCCAAGTTTGGTACTTCGTAGTGTGCCTCAGAAGGGAAGGTATAGCTAGATTCATTCGAGATTCAGTTTAGTTTGGATCAACACTGAATACACAATTAGTGATGATAGTAAGTCCTACATATCACACATTCAGTGATGACAATACCACTTAATGTCTCTCATATGTGGAAAAGTGTTATAGCAAAACTGTCCTCACCAAACTTGGAAAAACATATCAATCGTTTTTGTGATATTTTTCTTTTTCAAACAATATTTCCTAATAATGTAATTTCTTGAAGAATGGAAAATTTCGCTCTTGTGCAGCTTATTTATTTATGTAAAATGCCACAGAAAAAGTTGCAATGTATGAATAGTAGTAAAAAAGTGCAAGTAAAGCGACGCAGCGAGTCATTGCAAGTCCATAGATTAGCGGCCAAATGTGCTATTTGGGCGTGTCGCTTTTTTAATAAACAACAACAAATTTAAACCCATCAGCCAAGTGCCTCAATGCTGAAGATAATTTCCAGCTGTGCCCAAAGGTTTTCTGCAGATTGCTACAGATAAACGCTTTAGCGGCTGAGCGTAAAGGTAAAAAAGCTAAGCGAGACAATAACAACGCGTGCCAAAAGTTGTCAATGTTCGATGCGCAGCCACAACTTTTGCGGTTTGTGAGCAAACTGCGTACGGCGAATTATGGCTAAACAAATTATTGACTGAATTTATAAAATAAGCAATCAAATTTAATATGCAAGCAGTAGCCAAAACAACAATTACTGCGTTGGGCAGATCAAGTCGCTGGAGTAGCAGCGAAGGCGGCAACGCAGCACACGAAGCGCACAACAACGTTGCTGATGCGACGGTCGATAATGTTGTTGCGGCTTGTTGTTGTTGTTCGTAGTGTTCTATGCGTTGAACATTTTGATTTACTTGTTTGTTTGGCTTATTGAATTGTGGCTGCGGTTCAAAAGGGCAAAGCATTAATGTTGAGAATTAAAATTATTAAAGGTTTTGTTGAAGTCTTTGCAGCTGTAGGCGTTATTCATAATAAACATAAAATTATAATAATTATATAATAATAACAGAAACTTTTTTGAAGTCGCCCGCTTCAGTGTGAAAATGGCCTTAACGAGTTGTCGCGTAGCCAAACTAATCCGAATTGCCACTAATCATCAAATTTTAATGCCTCAATTTCCTTCGCATACCAAATTGTCATAATTTGGTAATGAAGCCGCTTTTTTCATGGCTCGTTGGCCCTGTCAACAATTGTTGTTGCTTGATGAGCTAAGAAAATTTGTCAAAACATATCAACAAAATTAGTGAAAAATGCGAAACACAATCGAAATATTTTGAATGTTGAAATGACAACTGCACACTCGCCAATGTTTTGCTACTCAAGTTTCAATAATGAAGAGTTATTTCTGCTTTATTACACAATTTTGCACAATCAACGAACGAAGTTTGGCAACTTACAAACAGCAAATTTTCGCCTTTGTGTTTATATATATTTTTTTTAAGATTATTTCTTTGTCATCTTACAAAAACAAGCTTTATCTTTGGCGCCTTTACACATTGAATGGCTACGTTGTATAGCCAGCGGCAATGATTTTTTTTATGGTGCAAATATAACAAAAGACACGCAACACGCAGTTTTTGCTTAATGAGGTACTTAAAAAATTCTTGCATTATGAAATGTTTGCCTAAAATAAATATTACAAAAGGTTGGTATTTTTGTTAATGTCGAAGGTGTTGATGAAGTGTTTGCAACACTTTGTACGTCGTCTCGACTATATTTGCATTTATACAATAAATAAAAAAATGTTTTTAAACAAATAAATGTTATTTATACCTATTTGAGGTGTTGACAGTTTTATTGAAAAAAAAAATTTATGGTAAGTATATAAAAATGAAAATCCTAGAATTTTAATTAATTGAATAAATTAAAGAAAAGTTTATTCAATTTAACTATGTAAAACCATATTTTTCTATCAATGCTGCACAGTGATGACGTTGCCTTGTATGGTAATCGCTGCTCTAAACTATTCATTATATATGTTACTATTTTATATATTTCACTACTTTTTTTGGCTAATTTGAAAGCCACTGATTTGTATTAACATTTCAGTGTTCGAAAAGCAAGCAGAGGTGGTTTACTTCCACAATTCTGGACTGCTGCAACTGTAGTAAGAAATCAGTAGCTATTCTTTTTGACCATCAAGCCACACTTGAAGAGTTGTATTAGTATTAGTAAATGAGTGTAGAAAGAGTCTGAAGGCATTAGCAGACAACCTTTGTATATCTTTTGTCTGGGTTTCTGGGCACAAAGACTGGAACTGGGTCTGACTAGAAATGGAGCTTCTCTTAATTTGTATCCCAAGTACATATTTCACTGAGAGCTAAGAGAGATAATCTGGAAATATTGCTTGAATTATTTGAGACTAATATGACCTTCTTACAACAAAAAAACACCAACTTCATACTTGTTTGGTGTCGCTTGAAAGAGTCAACAATCATGATAGTTTGTTTCGTAGGCATTGATGCTGCAAGACTTGGTTTCATGTTCAACAACCACTGTCAAAGCATTTGAAACATGAATGAGAGGAAAACTATCTCGCTGTTTCAGAGCAGCTGCCCAGCCCTGGCACATCCTAGCCTACCCTCTGGCCATCGACCCTAAGAGCACCTTTCTTCAGGAACCTAAGCGATCTCTTAAAAGTTGAACTTTACTGAATCCTGCGGTTCTTGAACAAAGTAAAAGAAGTGAATTCAATTGGCCACATTTCTAGTACCGAACCGACACAGTTATGCTACTTAAACGATATCTAGATTCCCAAAAGCACCATTCTTCAGGAATCTAAGCGAGCTTACAGAAGTTGAACTCTGAAGAATCTTGTCATTCTTGACAAAAACAAATTTAATTAAATTGGCCACAGGTCACCAAGTTTCTAGTACTGATCCGACATAGTTGTGCTACTTACATGAAATCTGAATTTCATTGCCACAATAATCTAATCTAACCTAACCTTCAACCGTTGAGGTTTCGTCTCGTAATTCTCCTTTACAAAAGCTTGTCTGTTGACAAAACTTGTGAGCTGCTTTGTTGGAAAATACGTATACCAGGTGTGACACTTAAGTAATGAGACTAATTCCATAAAATCCGTATATTTAAAAATTATTCTACAACTCTGCCATCCCCTTCAAAGTAGTCCCCTTGGGCAGCTATACAACGAATTCAGCGCGTGTTCCATGCTTCGTAACATTTCTGGAACGCTTCGACTGGGATGTCCGCGAGTACCCTCGTCACGGCCGCCTGGATGTCCGTAATCGACTCAAAATGGGTTCGTTTGACCACCGATTTTGTTCTAGGGAACAAAAAAGTCACAGGGTGACATATCGGGCGAATAAGGCAGCTGTTGCAAACGGCGATCCCTTTAGAGGCCAAATACTGGGTCACGCTGAGGGCGGTGTGGCACGGCGCGTTGTCGTGATGAAGGATCCAGTTACGAGCGATGTCTGGGCGCACCCTGTTGACTCGTTTTCGCAATCTTTCGCAATTCTTTGTGGACGATTCCACGGCTATCAAAACGCAACGCTATCGCAACGCGTTGCTCTTGATTTCGTTTCTCCATTTTCGTGACGAGCACCACCAATACACGTCTACTTAACACGACACAGCAGGCGAACTAAACAAGCTAGAGCGATGGTAAATATATCAATGGAGAGGGGAAGGATGCCGGGGAAGGGGAAGGGAATTTCAAGGTCGCAGGTTTACCACAAGCGCGGCAATAAAATCAGTCTCATTACTTAATTGACACACCTCGTATATGTTCCTTATGAGTTTGGCAGTTTTAAAACTCGACTGAATCCTGCAGTTCCTGAAGAAAACAATTTGGATCTAAACGGCATACTTGTGCGGCTTGAACAAAATCTAAATTTCATCATGATAACATTTTATAATATAAACTAGTCTAACCTTCAACTAAATACGCTTCTTTTTTCGACAAAACTTGTTAACCGCTTGGTTGGAAAATATTGGGGCCTTATTAGTTTCGTGGTTTTAAAAAGGTTGCTTAGGATTGGTTCCCTTTATGATCTCTTGGCTTGAAGTCTTTCGGAGTAAAAGCTGATTCAGTGCTAACATTCGGTGTAATCTAGCATTTTGCAATATTGATGGATACATGGATATCAGGAGAGCCTAGAGAATGAACCCTAGAAGGCCCAATTACTCAAGCACTCAGGCTCTACTTAAGGCTCAAAAAGAAAAGGGTGATAGAGAAAAGTGAGGTGGGGTTTTAAGAAGAAAGAAAGAAAGTAGTTTGGTTGAACATTTTCTAGATTTTTTGGTGCCTTTTCTAAAGTCAAATGTGAAGTATTTTAAATTCATAAATAAAGTGGTTTTAACTTTGGCTTCTTTAAAATTTTAGTTCTGCTTAGATTTATGCACAGATCGAGTACATTCGGTAGCCATTCAATTTCAAGAATATATTTTTTGTAATGTATTTAGTAAACTAGACAACAAATGTTCTGAATGCTTCATTTCCCTCCGTTAGTTCAACTAAAAAAAGCCTTAAACAGCTCGTACACTCCTCCACCAATTCAATTATATAACAACAAATTTTTCACCATCTTTCATCACAAAGAAACAAAAATCTCTTATGCAATTCACTTTTACTTGCTGCTGTCATAGAAAAGCGGCTTGAAAAAAATTTTAATTAACCATTATCGAACAATAGTCAAATGAGGTTTTGATGGCAGCAGCAGCAGCCTCAACATTGCCCGTAATAAATCGCATCACATAACGTTGGCAATGTTGTAATTTACACCTTTGATTGATAGCTTAAATGATTACAAGTTGCACGACGAACGCCAACAATGCGATTTCATGTGCTTTTGTAGATCCGGTCAAAAGAGTCGAGCCGATAGTTGAAGCGTGAAATGGCATGCCAAATAATTTTGGCAATTGATTTCATTGCGTTTTTATGTTGAATATTGAATGGAAAAAATAATAATCGAATAATTGGCGCATCATTAAACGCACAGCACAGTGTACAAGTTTAAGTAATCATAAATGTTTACGTGTAGCATGAAAATGTTTACGCAAGCATTAAAATATGTCCGCTGGCAATCAATAAACTTGGCTATTGTTGTTTCTAGTTGAAGTTTTTTATATTTTTTAGTTCAAATTAGCACGTCGGTTTTTTATTTTCTACTAAAAAAATTTCATTAAAGCACAAAATTGAACTTTAACTTTTATTGAAAGCCACTAGTCACTGGTCTAGTCTTGGAATTTTAATTGGTTTTATAATTATTATAAAATTATGAACAACATTTTAATTTAAAACCAAAAATGAATGAATGGTGAAAGTGGTAGAATTTAAAATTAAGAATATTTGGTTCTCTTGGAAACCGAATCATGTTAATCCTCGTCATAAAACAAGTCATAAGGAAATCGTTTGCCTATCATTAACATTCCAGCAACAACAACCATGTGACGATGTTTATGGCGACAGCAAGCAATTTCTTTTTACTTTTATTTGTTTGTGGCTTATTAGACGCCAGCGTTGATTGAAATCGAAAGTTAAATGTGAAATAATGAGGTGAATCGTAAAAAACAGCTCGCACGATTGTTTAACAGCTTTTTTAACATTCAGTCCAACACTTTATTAAGAAATTATTCGCACCATGTGTCAAATTTCTTCAGAATTTAATCTTTCAACGACCGAAAACCAAGAAGATCATGTTTTAACGAATTGTGGGTAAGGATTGAACGTGAAGTATTCGAAATAAGTATTTTTGTGACTAGTAGCGAACGCAAAGGTGGTTCAAATCTCTTTTATATGAAAGAAAATGGAACAAAATTTTGGGTGGCAAATATGATTCAATTGGTATTGGGCCTCAAAGTTGTGTACAGAACCCCCTTAAAAATTAAAATAAAATAATAAAAAATAAAATAATAAATAAACTAAAATAAAACAAAATAAAATTAAATTAAATAAAACAAAATAAAATAAAGTAAAATAAAATAAAATAAAATAAAATAAAATAAAATAAAATAAAATAAAATAAAATAAAATAAAATAAAATAAAATAAAATAAAATAAAATAAAGTAAAATAAAATAAAATAAAATAAAATAAAATAAAATAAAATAAAATAAAATAAAATAAAATAAAATAAAATAAAATAAAATAAAATAAAATAAAATAAAATAAAATAAAATAAAAAAAAATAATGGGGTCAGTTGTAATGGACCCCACCTCGCGCGGTTTGTGGGGGGGAGAGAGGCCATGGGAAATAAAATAAAATAAAATAAAATAAAATAAAATAAAATAAAAATAAAATAAATTAAATTAAATTAAATTAAATTAAAATAAAATATAACAAAATAAAGTGTGCGCCACGCCTTTGACCGTTGTTTCCAATATTTTCGTTCACCAAATAAGTTGGCTTCAATTAAAAAAATTGTCCCTTTAAGTCACTAATAGAGAACTGAATAGTTGAGTTCCGCAAATAACGCTTCATTAAAAAACTTTTTGTATGAAATTTTGAAAACTCCTAAACCCAAACTAAATGAATTACATACAATACAAAATTTTAACATTGAAAAATTTAAGCAAGGTGTGAATAGTTTTCAGTCAAACTGTATTTGCAATTTCATGCTTCATTTTAATTAATCAAAACAAAAAACCTGCTTTAGTGTGATTTATTTAAATTGGTTTCATTTCATCTTAGTTTATTTTCTTATTTTAGTTTTTTAATATAGTTTATTTAAATTTTAGTTAATTGTTTTTTATAAGAATTTGGTTTCGTTTACAATAATTATGATGGAAAATTTATGACTTGAAATAAATTTGTTATGAAATGTGTTGCGCTGATTTGCTGACACAGGTTTGACAGGTTTGGTTCTATGATAAATTTTTTCAATACGAACTAATACCATTAATTATGTGAAACTGTCAAGAGAGTACAGCCTAATTGTGATGGGAAAAAATATGCGATTTTTTTCTTTATGCACTAAATGCCGGAAGTATATTTTGTTCAACTAAGCCGAGTTTTCGAACTGTGTTTTTTTTGTTTTTAATATACGAGCCAACAAGTAAAGAAGTAATGGTCTATTGTCCAGCATATTCAGTCTATATTTCTCAATTTACATTGAAATGACTTCAACGACAACAAATATTAAATGTTTATCTTAAAATCTTTTGAATCTAACTGAAACAATTTGCTGCCAAAGTCATTAAATTTTGACATTCCCGCTGTCAAAACTAATTGAATTTGCCTACCATAATAATTTGGTTCTCAAATTCAGTCTATTTTAAGATCTTCCTCGACAAAAATGGTAAGCAAGAGGGAACAATACAATGTTTTCCGACTCAAATAATGCAGACTTAGTACTTTGAGGCTAAGGTTCCTGAACAATTTTAGGAATAAAAAAGTGGATAAAATCTCAAAGTTTTTCGACTTCATGCAGGAGTTCAATGAGGTTGTCTGGTACATTTTTCTGCCTTAAATAAAGAGAATTTCAGAATGAGGCTTTCGACAGACTCTCTGACTGACTCTAACTCCTCTGATTTTATTATTTTGCTTATTTCATCTTCTTGTGGTGGTTAGATCCACCCATTTCAGTTGCTGTTGTTTCTTGGTTGTCGTCTTCTGAACTTCAAACCTCAAAATTATTCTATCAACATATAATTCTTTCTATGAACATATAATTCTTACATACTATGACAATCCAAATTCAGATATAAATTAATTTAAAAAAATGCAACTAAACATTTTTAAACTATTGCTTGCCTTGGCTTCTTGGTTGTCGTCGTCTAACCTTCACACCTCAGAATTATACTATCAACATAACCATTTAATTTACTTGCTGTTGCTTCTTTGTTGTCATCTTCTGAACTTCAAACCACAGAATTATTCAATCAACATGCCTGAGTTAGAAAAAACTGCTGGTTGTTGTATCGTCGAGCTATACCAATGATCTTTCTTCTCATTGTCTTCTCATAACTATGGTTTGTTCGGCACAAACATTCGTTTGTCCCTTCATAAGAAGATTTTTAGATTGCAACTGATTTGTTTTTATGGATGAATTGATATGAGCTGAGAAAGTGAATCCTAAATAGAAATCCTAATAATTTTTCAAGCAGTCAGGCTAGAGAGCCCATTGTGCTAAAGACTCGAGAAGAAAAATGTGATAGAGAAAAATGGGGTGGGGTTATAAGAGAAAAGGAAAGGAAATAACTGATAGGCAAAAACATTCGTTCGTCCCTTCATAAGGAAAACTTTAGATTGCAACAGATTTTTTTGTATGGCTGGATGAATATGAGGGCAGCCGAGAAAGTAAACCCTAGAAAGTTCAATTTCTCAAGCACTCAGGTAGCCCATTGTATTTAGGGCTCAAGAAGAAAAATGTGATAGAGGAAAGTGAGGTGGGGTTTTAAGAGAGAAAGAAAGAAAGTAAGTGAGTAATTAATTTCTGCACGAATTTCTTGAATTTGGAGATTTGTTTACTCCAAATACTCAAAATTACTTAAATAACAAAGTGTTGGTAAGATTGACGTTCCTTTCATAAGAGTTTCACTTTTAAATCTCATCAGGTTGTATGGTCTCTTTTGCATTTTCTAACCTATAGAAATTGCAGAGATATTGAAAGGGTGAACGTCCATCTGGAAAACACTTCTACCTAAAGAATTGGGGAAAGAAAAGCGTTTTATAGAAAGCAAGTTTTACCAGTGAAGAGAGGATTATTACTAGTAAATTTTGTGTCGACAACTTAGAAAGGAGTCTATTTCGTGTATCTCAATGCTTTAGAGTTTCCCAGAACAATTCTACCGACTTTAGTGATTGCTGACTAGGCAAAAGTATCTTGAATTGTTGCGACCAAGAATCAAAGCCGATCAGTTGCGAAAGCTAAACAATGGAGCAATAATTTCAAATAAATCTCCATACCTTTTCCGAAATGGAAGAGCCATAAAAAATGATTGGACATTGATTTGAAACACAATTTGCTTTTCATCCATTTTTGTTTTCCTTGTTCACTCCTCTCGGGAGCATAGGGCCTTTACAAAATAGTGCCTTTTATTGGTTACGTTAATCGGTTGTGTTTTTCTGCCAGGGTAGGTGATTATCCTGCCGTAAGTAGTCCTAAGTGATGGGGTTGCCATCTATCGCCGCTTAACCCTTTCCGGAAATTTGTACGATATATCGTACAACTTTTTCGACGATTTTTTCTTTGACAGCGAACGCACTTTTTATGCAACAGCTTTTTAATTTCCATTAAGTAGGCTGTGTTGTATCATTCTATTTAAAAATATAAATCATAATAGCCGTGGCTACACAGTATGAGTGCGTTTTGTTAGCAGCTTTTTGCAAGAATTTGAAAAACCAACAAATGAAGGTACTTCTGCGTAAAAATTTTTAAATATGTAATACTTTTTGATACCAAAAAGCGAAACAATTTCAAAGCTTGAATCTCAGTTGATTTCTAGAACTTACTAAATTTAACATTTTTTGCGTCTAAATATTTTTCCCGAGTCTTTAAAAAAATTTTACGATATATCGAACAAATGACCACAAGGGTTGCAAAGCTTTGTACGATATATCGTACAAATGGAAAGCAAAGGTTGCAAGTTATGTTTACATTTTTTTTAAGTTATAGGTTTGGTAACAGATTTTTTTGCGTTTGTATACCTGCCACGCCCATCTGTAAACCAAGTGGCTAAAAAAATTCGACTATTCGGCAATTTTCGATTAAAAATAAGAATTACTAGACGATTTTGCGTTTTACTTGGCAGACACGGGTTATGTAAGGTTAGACATGCGTACTTGCCACTCCCACTACTATAATAAGAATCGGCTATATTCAGTGCCTTTCTGTAAAACTGTATGAATTTTAATTGATTCTGTGTTTTATTGAGAGGAAAAGGGCTTTGCAACAACAACAACGGTTATAAAAGGCCGAATAAATGTGAATCAATTGTTTATATATATAATTTATATAACTGTTTTAAGGGGGGCTGAGCGTTTTCAACCCTCAAGACTATTGATGATGCGAGATATTTTTTGGCCCTTTTTACTGAATTGAAAAACACGATGCGCACATGGCGGTGGTTCGATCGGAAGTGAGTTTTATTTTCCTTCTTTTCTCAATTCATACAGTACAAAGAAAATGGTATAAGTAGTAAAAGGTAACAATGATAAAAAAAAAGGTAGTAGATAGAGATGGCAAATTCAGTGGTGCTAAATTTAAGATCAGCACACACTTCACGTCGCAACATCCACCCCCCCTTGATGGGACGGAGGGCCATCAATAGGAAGACGCCTGATTTTAGCTGTAGCTCGTTGTACTTCGCTGTTCGATGTTTTGACTGTTACGACTCTCACGACACCATCCTTTCCTGGATGTAACTGCACAACTCTGCCAAGTTTCCATTGAAGCGGAGGCACGTTTTCTTCTTGCAGTATTACAACATCGCCAATGTTAACATCAGCACATCGCCGCGACCATTTATTTCGAATTTGAAGACTTTGTAAATAGTCCTTGTACCAACGATCCCAGAATTGCTGAAAGTACCACTGTAGCTGTTGATACCGCTGTAGGCGATTGACATTTTGAATGCATCTTAAATCGGGTCCTGGAATAGCGTTCAGTGCAGTTCCAATAATGAAGTGCCCTGGCGTGAGTGCTGGAGTATCATTGGGATTTTCAGGAATTGGCGTGATTGGTCTAGAATTGAGAACAGACTCAATTTGAATGATTAATGTGTTGAACTCCGCAAAGGAGAGCGACGAATTTGTCAATACTCGCTTCAGGTGGAACTTAAACGACTTTACGGCGGCTTCCCAAAGTCCACCAAAGTGCGGGGACCGGGGAGGAATATGCTTCCAAACAATGCCATTATTTGCACACTCTTTGTTAATTTCGTCTTGAGACTGTTGCTGTAGAAACATATCGTAAACTTCCTTTAACTCATTGCGCGCGCCGACGAAATTTGTTGCATTGTCGCTATATAAAACGGCGCAGCGACCGCGACGTGATACAAAGCGCCTCAATGCATTGAGAAATGCTTTCGTACTTAAGTCCTCCACCAGCTCCAAATGGACAGCCTTAGTGACAAAACACACAAACACCGAAACGTACGCCTTTGCTGGTGCAGTTCCACGGCGGCGAAAATGTATGAAAAAGGGTCCACAAAAATCAACACCAACAACGTTGAATGGTCTAGTTTGTTGTACGCGAAGCTCCGGTAAGTTTGCCATGAGTTGATCATGTTTGAGTGGTTTCGCTCTGGAACAACGAACGCAATTATAAACAACAGAGCGTGCTGCCACCTTTCCATGAATTGGCCAAAACATTTGGCGAACAATAGTTAACAGAGTCTGTGGTCCTGCATGATGATTGATAATATGAAAATGAGTAAGCAGGGCGCGAGTGAAGAAGTGTGATTTGGGGAGTATGATTGGATGTTTGTTATTGTAATCTAACGCTGCGTTCTGCAAGCGTCCACCAACACGCATGATATCATCTTCGTCAATAAAGGGAGCGAGAGAATGTATGCTATGTCTCTTAGAAAGAGTACTGTTTCCTTTAATTACACGGATCTCTTCTAAAAATTCCGTTTGTTGCACCAATCTCACTATCGCGAGCAGTGCCGAGTGAAGCTCATCGGCAGAGAGGGCGCCAAGCCGACGATGCTCCCCTTTACTGTTGACACAGTTGTGCTTAAATCGCAAGATGTAGGCTATTACATTAATTAGTTTTTGATAATCGTGAAATTTTATGTGTTCTATGCAGTTTGTTTCACGTTGAGTGTTGAGGACAACCTTAATTTTCTTTCGCTGTAGAATGTCATCATCATGATGAGTGTTTATTGTTGTAACGGGCCAACTCTCTTCTGATTCCAATAGAAAATTCGGTCCGTTAAACCATAATGTGGATGTGATTAAAATTTGAGGTAAGACTCCCCGTGATAGCATGTCAGCGGGATTGAGATTCGATGGCACGTGACGCCATTGCGAAAAAGAACTTGTTTCTTGTATAAGTGATACGCGATTGGCGACAAAGGTTTGCCAGTTACATGATTCTTCACGTAACCAATTTAAGACTATGGTTGAATCAGTCCAATAGGTGATTTGCTTGAAACTGACAAAATCGACAATTGCAACCACGCGCTTAATCAATTGTGCCATAATAACGGCAGCGCATAATTCAAGTTTGGGCAGACAATATTTTTTGAGAGGCGCAACTCTAGTCTTCGCACATAGCAGCTTTACACTGAGAACTTCCTGATTTGGCGAAATGCTTCGTACGTATACACAAGCTCCATACGCGTCCTCGGAACTGTCAGAAAAGGCATGCAGCTCATGCTTTGCGGTTGTTGCAAACACCTGACGGTCAATTCGAAAATCATTTAGAGAATTCAGTTGTTCACGAAAGTTAATCCACCGGGTATGGTATTCTTGTGGCAGAGACTCGTCCCAGCCCAGATTTATGCGCCATAGTTGCTGCATGAAGATCTTAGCGAGTACAATGACGGGACTTATTAATCCGAGCGGATCGAATAGTTGCGCAATTTCTGAAAGGACGATACGTTTTGTTGCCGTTAGCTTTGCTTGCGCAACGGATTTTTCATAAAGAAATTTATCGTCACACGGATTCCATATGAGGCCTAGGGCCTTGACCGCATTATCGTCTTTGATTTGGAAGAGTTTCTCTCTGTCCTCCATGGGAATGTTTTTTAGTATTTTGTGATGATTCGCACACCATTTTTTCAATTCGAATCCACCCTTGGCTAACATGGCCTTCAATTGAACTTGTAAAGTAATTGCATCATCTAATGTGTTAGCGCCACTTAATATATCATCAACATAAAATCCAGTCAATGCGGCACCTGCCGCTTGAGGGAAATTGTGGCATTCATCTGTGCATAGTTGTTGTAGTGCGCGAGTAGCCAGAAATGACGCCGAGGCTGTGCCGTATGTTACGGTGCACAACTGAAAAAGGCTGATAGGATCGTGTTCATGTGGTCGCCACAAAATATAATGATATCGCCTGTCATCAGGATTAAGTGAGACCTGACGGTACATTTTGCTAATGTCCGCTGTAAAAACATATTTATAATAGCGAAAGCGCAGTACAGTTGAAAACAAATCGGGTTGTATTACTGGTCCGACCATAAGCAACTCATTTAGTGCTACACCAGTAGTAGTTCTGCACGAAGCGTCAAATACGACTCTTAGCTTTGTTGTCGAGCTTGATGGTTTAAAAACACAGTGGTGTGGAATGATATAATGCGGAGAGTTAAAATCTACGTCAGTTGCTATTTCCATATGAGCTAAGTTGATGAATTCATCCATAAATGCAGTGTATTGTGTGCGCAGCTGAACATCTCTTCGAAATTTGGATTCCAGGGAATGGAATCTCTTGAGCGCTATATCATATGATTTGCCAAGAGCACAAGTCTCAGATTTAAATGGTAGCCTAACTTGATAACGCCCGCATTGCATGCGATGGACATTATTTACAAAGTGCGCTTCACACTCTCTCTCCTCTTTCGTTAGACTGGAAGTAGCAGTTTTTATGTTTTCAATCTGCCAGAAGGCCTTAAGCGTTTCATTGAGCGCGAAATCCTCGATTACATTTGTGCGTTGTATAAAGTTGTTGTATAGCACAGAATTATTTGCTGCTGAGAGCTTCCCGGCTACAACCCAGCCTAGCAACGTATTTTGCAAAAGCGGGAGAGTTGGACCAAGCTTAATTTGACCAACGGAGAGAATATCATAAAATGCATCAACTCCAATAAGTAAGTCAATGCGCTGAGGAATATTGAAGAGAGGATCTGCTAATTTTATGTTCTTTGGAATGTTCCAATTCCCAGTATTAATTTTATTCTCAGGTAAAGGTCCCGTGATGTCGTTCATGACAAGAGCTTCCAATGTAATGGGAATGTTGTGGAAACGTGAATTGATTACGAATACAGCTTTATATTTTGATGAAACGTGCGTGTTGTTAGCACAAGAAAACTGGGTATGAAAATGTTTTCGTTTTATCCCCGCTATGTCCAACATGCGTTCGGAGATCATGTTTAATTGAGATCCAGAGTCTAATAATGCACGGCATGGAATGCTCTGGTTGTGATTATTTAATAAATTTACAACAACTGTTCCCAAAATATTACTCTCAGAGTTTTTACTATGTAACGCGACATGGGTGCTTGCTGAAGAGGCGCAGTGCGGCGATTTCGTGTCGTGAGGATGGTTAGTTTGAAGGTTAGTGTTGTGTCTTTGTAAGTTTGGATAATTGTTGTTTACGTGAAGTAGTGAATGGTGTTTATTTCCACAGCTGTGACATGTGAAATTCGAGGTGCAATTCTCTGAAGTGTGATTATTCGATTTTAAGCAATTTGTGCATAGCTTTAGATCTCGTATTTTGTGTAATCGATCAGACACTGATAAGTTTAGAAACGCTATGCATCTATAAATGAGATGCCCCTGCCTGTTGCAGTAGTGGCATGTGAAGTTGGTCGCAGTGAGCACTGTACGCTGCCTTTGATTTGTGCAACTGCTGCCTGCAGTTGACGCGAAATTGATTTGTGATAGTGTTTGTACATTACCTTCGATTATTTGACACCGCCTTTTCAGGAACGTCAACATAGCGCTTAGTGTTGGCATACGGTCGGTGGCAGATTCTTCATTCCACTTCAACGCAGTTTCTGCATCCAGCTTCGAGGTGATAAGATGCACAATGAGGTCGTCCCACTGATCGACAGGACGATTAAGATTCTTCAGTCCCACCAAATGGTTGTTCATTGTGTCGATGAGTTTTCGTAGATCGGTAGAATTAGTTTTTGTAATTTTGGGGTGCTGAAACATTAACTCAATGTGCCTCTTGCCAATTAACCTTTTGTTTTCGAATCGTTCGCGTAGCCGATTTAATGCCACCTCATAATTCTCGGATACGATCTTCAGCCCTTCAATGGTCGCTTTAGCAGTGCCGTCCAGCTTAGCCACGAGGTAATGAAATTTTGCAAGTGTGGTTATGTGCTGATTATTGTGCACCAGCGAGATAAACTCGTCATGCCAACTCATCCATGCGGTTATTTCTCCTGAAAAGGTGTGGAGTTCAATTTTTGGTAACCTTATGGATTCATACCTTTCAGAGCTAGGGCTCGCAATCATTGAAAGGTTGCCTTCGTGTTCCATCTTGCTTAACATAACCTTGATTCCGGACGCAGCCAGGTAGTACAGTTCCTCATAAGTAGATCGGTTGTGTTGGCTGATTTCCTCCGGATCACGTTCTTCAATTTTACCTTGCACATTAATAAAGTTGGTGAATGCACTCTCCAGTGCATCCAGACGGATCATAAGCTCGGATTTTGAAGTCGATTGAGGGTCCTGCTTCACACGATCCACGAAATCACGCATACGGTCCAATTGCTGCTCGCACACGGTGCGACGTGTTTTGAGGGCAGCAGTAGTTTTTTGCTGCTTAGATGCTGCTACAGTCGCTGGTACTGCGCCCTCATACTTCTTGCCTGAAGAAGGCTGTTGTTCGGAGTCTGACATTTCACACGATGTTACACAGCAACGAATTCAGTAAAAAATGATCAAATGTAGGCCTCAAATATATATCTCGCCGGGGCCTCCAAAATGTTTTAAGGGGGGCTGAGCGTTTTCAACCCTCAAGACTATTGATGATGCGAGATATTTTTTGGCCCTTTTTACTGAATTGAAAAACACGATGCGCACATGGCGGTGGTTCGATCGGAAGTGAGTTTTATTTTCCTTCTTTTCTCAATTCATACAGTACAAAGAAAATGGTATAAGTAGTAAAAGGTAACAATGATAAAAAAAAAGGTAGTAGATAGAGATGGCAAATTCAGTGGTGCTAAATTTAAGATCAGCACACACTTCACGTCGCAACAATAACTTTCGATCAAAATGAAATCACGTTTTGATTTTTTGTTGTTATAATTTATGTTTTCTATCAAAAAAATCAATGAATTGTTCATAAAACTTAAAAAACCGAACCCTAAAATTCATGAATGTTTACTCCTTTGCGGACCATTGTACGATATATCGTACAAAATTGATGAAGCTGTAATTCTTAACCAAAATTATTTTTGAAATTTTTTTGTATTTTATTGCTAAAATGTTCAATAAGAGTCAATATTTTGAAGGAAAAATTTGTATCTCAAAAAAAAAACCACGCCTCCGAATTTATAAGCTACCATTCATTGCGCCATCTGTTGTATAGAGCAGGTGACAGCAGGACGGTTAGGGAACTCACTTAAATCGGTTTGGAGCGTTGCTTGCTAATGCTCGCTTCCCTTACAGTCGTCGCTTTTCATCATTTTTTTCATCTACCAACAATTAGTTGGGGTTTTCATCTACCAACAATCACTTCACAGATGAAAATAATGCCGCTCTAGTAACTTTTCATGTATGCAATGCTTTTTTTGTGTGTTGTAATTAAATAATAAACCTAAAAGCTTTTCAAATTTTTTACTAAAGTGAAACTGTAACCCCTCTAAAATTGCTTAATAACTGCTTAAAAATGTTAAATTATAGTTTAATTAAATTAAAGGTCAACTGTGACTGACATTTGCATATAAAAGGCAATAACAAAAATTTAAAAATTTTCTCATTCATCAAAATACTTATATTTAACAGATGACAATTCAGCTAATCAAATGCACCACAAATTAGCATTGTAAGGTCATAAAGATTGACGCTTCCTTGATAAGTCTTCAAAATGGCTTGCAGCAATTTCGCCAAAGAGCATCTTAATTGTTCAGTCCGATGCTGCATTAAAATGTCAGCTAATTACAACACTCGCCTGACAAGTCTTCAGTCAGTTTAAGCCGAACCGCATTTGAAGTCGCGTGACCCCGCCACACAATGCACTAATTAAACCACTGAGAACGCCAAACTTGCCAACTCACTCGCCAACTCACTTACCAGGCAATCGGTCAACAGAAAGTAAAAGCGAAAGACACTTGTTGTTGTTGTCTACAAATTCTCTTCTCTACGTTAATTTGCCTCTGCTGACCATTTAACTCGAATTCATTAACCCACGGCAACTATTAGGAAATTATCTACTCGCATGGGTATTTTTGTTGTTGTTTTTTGTGTGTAGAATTTTCAAGGTCAACACTGCTGAAAATTCTCATGTCGTAATTAACCATCGAACAGAGGCAACAAAAGCAAAAAAAAGGCGCAAAAGAAACACACAAAACTGCGAGACGTTAAGCAAATTAATACAAATTAAAAAAAATATAAATAATAACAGCGGGTGGCAGTATGATCAAAAGTGGTAAGCGTCTAAAATGTGTTAAGCCAAACACACGCAACGTCACCAACGATATTGCAGTGGTGTGGCTGTGTTGTTTGTGTTGTTGTTATTGTTGTTTTTGTGTGCATTAGACGCTGCGCAGTTGGTTATTGGAGTGTGGGAAAATGCTGATAAAGTTTGCGAGTATATGAAAAATTCCAAAAATCGAGCGTCATTAATCACAGCAGACAGAAAGCAACGAGAGCAACAATAACAACAATTAGCGATTTCTGCTGGCATTTGTAGTTAAGTTTTGTCTGGTTGCCAGCTGCATTTGACCTTCAGACAGTGACAGCAATCGAAGACGCACAGCCAACGTTGCCTTCCATGGCGTTCGTCACCAGAAGCTGCACATTTGTGCACTTTGAATGCCATTCATACGCCCCGTGGGCCGTCGATTGCAATTCGAACAACAACTGCAGCTGGCATTGAATTCGCATATTTATTGCAAGTGGTGTGTGGCTTAAATTGGCGATGCGTGTGCGTCTTCAAACGAGCGTGAAAAGTCACATCGCATTGCAGCAAACGCGCAACGCAATAAAGGAAGACAAGGCAAACGAGACGATCAAACAAATCAGAGCGTTTTATTTGACCGGCTGGCGAATGTCAGGCAGCAGGCAGACGCAACAGCTGCCACAGTAACCGGCTGTTGCTGCCTTTTTCACGATTGCCATATGGCCTTAATTAACTATGCCGACCGTTCTATGAATTCTTGTTTTGTGTTAATATTTCGATTAGAGTTTTTTCATAAAATAAACAAAAACCGCAATGTTTTTTCGCTAACGAGATGCGTAAAAATCTGCGCAGGCGGCACACATTTGTGGCTTTTCATTTCATTGCGGCGTAGGTGCGAGCTGAGGTGCGAGCTGAGGTGCGTTGTGCAAAAATTAATTAAGTGGATTCAATGATTTAGTGAATAAAAGAATGTTTCCTTATTGAAGTTTTAATTTGAGTTCTAAAATCGAAATAGATGGCTAACAAATATTTTCATTCTTCTAAGGCAACATGAACTGAGTCCCAGAGGTATGAAAAATTTCTATAATCATGATAAAAATAGAACGTTATGTGGCTAGTTGTGTTGTTATGATTGTTTAAAATACTTTGAAATCGAATTATTTCAGCACAAGTAGATCATTGTAAGATCACTTTGACCTAAATCAGGGACTTATCTATTATAAGTTTTTTAAGAAATTAATTGCAATGTAACTATTACAATGCAACATAAATTTTATTTGTTGGTTATAAATTTTATTTGCGACAATTAATTTTTACGTTGCATAATAACTGTTATGAGAAATAAATATTTTTATGCATTCTGGATAATTATTATTTTGGGATTTTTTTGTTTACGTTGCATTACAACTTTTATTTATGACTTTTTTATTTACGTTACCGATAACTATTATTTTGAAAAAATTTTGCTTACGTTGCTTCATAACTTTTATTTATGATTTTTTTATTTACGTTACCGATAACTATTATTTGAAAGACAATTTTTTTTACGTTGCCTCATAACTTTTATGAAATAATTTTTTTTTATTTACGTTGCCTTACCACATTTTGAGTATGAATTGATTTTTAATTGTTTAGTTGTTGGTGAGAATAAGGTTTCTGCAGTTAATTTGCGTTTGTCCATTTAAAACAATTAAAAATTAATTCATATCCAAAATGTAGTAATTCAACGTAAAATTTGTTTTTCAAAATAATAGTTATCGGCAACGTAAATGAAAAAAAAGCATAAATAAAAGTTATGAAGCAACGTAAAAAAAATTTCTCAAAATAATAGTTATCGGTAACGTAAATTAAAAATGTTATAAATAAAAGTTTTGAAGCAATATAAAAAACAAAAATCCCAAAATAATAATTATCGACAACGAAAAATATACTTGTTACTTATAAGAGTTATTATGCAACTCAAAAATATTTATTACGTGATAATAGTTATGGGCGACGTGAAAAATTTCTTATTGGGAATAATTATTATAAAGCAATAAATATAAAAATTTCTTAAATTAGGGCAATTTTTTTATTCCCAAAAATATGGGTAATAATTATTTTAGGTTTCTGACCTAAATACTTGGATTTGAATGCAATTTCTTACATATTTCTAACACACTCGCGAGTAGCGAAGAGTGAAAAAGCTCTGCAAGGTTAGCAAGAAACAGACAGCTTAAAATTATTGGCTTGTCATTGCCATCTCTTTCTTTGTCTTTTCTTCTTTCCTCTCTTCTTTTTGCTTTGACAATAAGATTCTTCCTAACAACAACCATGACAAAAGTCATCGAATGGCAACTCTAGTTTACTAGGGACAGAAGTTATAGTGCCAATAAATTTAGGTACTAGATTGAGTAGTTGTAAAGTAGGTTATATAGATTCTTGTTTAGTGATGGCCAACTTTTTCTGACAATAGAAAATTTCGTTCTAAAAATCTAAAAAAAAAATCTATACCTATCCAAAAATACTCAAAATTTCCATACCATAATACCTGATTCTAACTATTTGTTTTTACTCTTTGAGCAGTATTCAAAATCAATACTTTCGAGAAGCATGTACTACTAATTTGGTTTTAAACCCGATTGCGTACTTCCTTCCAACCCCAACATTAGAATGAAGATGAATGTGTTTTTCTTTTTTTCAACTCATAGGTTATAGTATTCAAAGTAACATTTTAATAGTTTTTGTTTTTTGAGGTTCGACATGAATGCATTTAAACACTGGTCAGAGATATTCTTAAATCTTTCCGAAAATTCATTTGATTTGTGAAGATTGGAATGAAGATGTGAATGTGTTTTTCTTTTAAAACTCATAGGTTTAGTATTCAAAGTAAAATTTTCCTAGTTTTCTTTTGAGGCATTAAATCTAAAAAGTTTAGTGTTCAAAGTGAAATTTTCCTAGTTTTCTTTTGAGGAATTAAAACTAATAAGTTTAGTATTCAAAGAAAAGTTTTACTAGTTTTCTTTTGAGGTTCGACATGAATGCATTTCAACCCTGGTCAGAGATATTCTAAATTTATTGTGTAAATTCATTCGGTTTGAGAACATTAGAATTTATATTAACTAATTTTTTTTAAAGCATTTCAATATTTTTTTTAGGTTAGACAAGAACGCATTTAAACACTGGTCAGAGATATTATAAATTCATTGCTTAAATTCATTCGGTTTGTGAAGATATTTTGTTTGAAATTCTTCCAAACTCCAGTCTTTTGTGTAAGTATTATCTAATAAATATTTTACCCTACAATTCTCTCATTCATTCCATGAATCAATTATATCTGAGTAAGTTATCGTTTGGAATTTGGTTCTATTAATATGAAAAGACGTGTGTCTCTTCTTCTTATTATTAAAACTCTTCATAATGCGTCTACATATTATGTATGATTCATTAACCAATTAAAACTGAGAAAGTTTTCTATTAAAATTGTGTTATATTTTCAATATTGTATGTTCTTATTGACCCTTAAAAACTTTTTCATGGCGGCTTGAGATATTAAACAATAATATAATTTATTCTATTAAGCTATTCAAACTACTAATATGTCTTCTAAAAGTTTATTTGACTCTCAAAATCCGAAATAATTTATAAAGAAAAATTTATTTTCTTATTCCATTGAAATATTGTACTTAAATGAATTCTATCTTTTAGTCAGATCTGAGAAAGTTATCTGTTGTATGTATATCGATTTAATCTCTAAGAAATATATTTCTTGTTTTCTCCTCTCATTGAACCAAGCGCTTTTTCCCATAACAGATCCAGACATTTTCTGTAAACTATTCTATTCTATATTTATATTTTTTTATGAACTAGTTAAATCTAAGAAAGTTATCTGTTGAAATTAGTGTCCGACCGAAACCACTTTTTTGGGCCGAAACCGAAACCGAAACCGAATATTCGGTTTTTTTTTAATATTCGGCCGAAACCGAAACCGAAACTTTCTAGTTGAAATAAAAATCACCATATCAAGCACTTTTTTCAACAAACGAATTTTACATTAAGTAAATAAAGAACAAACAAACAAACATAGCATAAATAAATAAATACTTATTAATAAAAACAATTTATTAATTTTTTAAAAACTTAAACATGAAAAAATTAACCTTTCGTACCTTACTCGCTACTATTCAAAATTAAATAATTTAATATTATATGCTAAAAAAAAGAAGGTCGGACACTAGTTGAAATAATAGGTTAGGTTAGGTTGCGGTGGCTGCCTCTGTATGAGACACACTTAGGCCTCTTAACGGGCCCGTTGTGATACCACAGATTCCACCCGTTTGAAATGCGTATGCAACACTGTTTTTTCCAACATGTGATACAACACACATTTCAAACGGATGGGGAAAGGGAGGGGAGGGGACCTTCAGTTTAACGCCGAATCCGAACGGCGATTGGCAGTTTTTTTTCGTTCACACTTGGAGGTTTTTGCCATTGCCTGCCAAGAGCGCACTTGTGCGATTCTTGTAATTCTCATTCCCTTCATGTGGATAGCGATAGAAGTAGATGAGTGTTTTTTCCAGCCCAAGCTAGGAATCGAACCCGGGGCGCTCGGTATGAGAAGCCAGCGCGCTACCCGCTGAGCTATCGAGGCCGCCTTGAAATAATATATAATAATAAAATATTCTATGAAATAGTTTGAGAATCTGTCTGCTAAAAGTTCATCTGACTCTTAAGATTCGAAGCAATTTTTAAAGAAACTTATATTTTCTTATTGACTTGAAATATTGTACCCAAGTAAATTCAAGTCAAAACTAGTCAGATCTGAGAAAGTTATCTGTTTTTTATCTTTATCTTTTTATCATTATTTTTTTTTTTAAAGAAAATTATATTTTCTTATTGACTTGAAATATTGTACCCAAGTAAATTCAAGTCAAAACTAGTTAGATCTGAGAAAGTTATCTGTTCTATGTACATTTATTTCTCGTTTCCTCTTCTCATTGATCTAAGCCTTCTTTCCATAACAGATCCAGACATTTCCTATAAACGATTATATTTTTCAATTTTTTCTATGACCTAATTAAATCTAAGAAAGTTGTCTGTTGAATCTATATTTTATTTCCAACGTTGAAAAAGCAAGCAAGCAAGTCGAAAAAGCAAAGCTAAATGCATTCTCTGATGTATGTATATATTTATCTGAGAATTTGAAAATTTGTAATGATCAGGGAAAGAATTTTGTGGAAATTGCCTTTTTTGTTTGCTGCTAGATAGAGCATTTCTGATTGAAAATGAGCACGAATTAGGTCCTCCTGATTAGAAATATACCACTTTTATTTTGCCTTTTTTTGCCTTAAAAAGGCAGTTTGCCTTTTTCACCCATAAATGCCTTTTTTAAGTGCCTATTTTACCTATTAATGCCACAACATGCCTTTTTCAAGATTTGTCGAGCGCCTTTTTATTTTTCTTTCGTTTTTAATATTTTCCCCCTTTTGTTTCGCAAGAATACCTTGAAACTAAAAAAAAATTAAGTAGCAACATTGCAATTTGGTTAACTTATCGATGTTTTTACATTGGTTTGATCATTCCTAAGCCTTTATTTTTTGTTGTGCAGTGGAAAATTTAAAGAAAAAAACATGCCAAAATCAAAAAGTGCGCTAACCGAGCGCAAACATTTTATTTATTTTTTTGTGATACAAGTACGGCTTTTCTGCTTTTATATGAGAAGTTAAAATATGAATTTAAAATATGTGCTTACATTTCAATTAAAATATCTTAGTTTTAGTTTTTTAACTATCTTTGAAAACCTTGATGTTCCTTTTCTTTTACAAAAAACGAGGTATAAATATTGTATGTTGCATACGTCAGATGAAATAAAATTATTAAAAAATACATACCGTTCCCCCTTTTTTTAGATTTTCTAGTTGTTTTTTCTTATTTTTAAATCCCTGTTTTTGTCTTTTTAACAGTTTTTAATGCCCTATTTTGCCTTTTTAGGCAGTTTTTAGTGCCTTTTTCTGCCTTTTGGCAGTTTTTAGTGCCTTTCCGTGCCTTTTTCGTTATTTTATTTTGCCTTTTTTATAGGTTTTTAGGTCCTCGAAATCCTTTCCCTGGTAATGATATAATATAAAATAATTAAAATAAAAAATAAAAAAAAATAAAAAATAAAATAATATAAAAAAATCTAACAATTTACAATACTGGAAATTTATTTTATATCTTAAAATCTGAGACTCGAGAGTTGTGAGCTGAGAAAGCTTTCAGTTCACTTGATTCAACCACTAAAGTCGTAATTCATTACAAATATTTGTTTGTTCCCATTCAGAGATTAAATTTCAAAGACCAGCCGACGACACATTAATTCTAGTAATGCACATATAAGCACTTCCTGTCAACACCAGACAGTGTTGTCGAAAGTTAAGCCAACCAACTGAAAGAGTAGTTTTAACGCTCATCCAACCATATTTGTCCCACAATGCCTGTTTTTGTTGTTTCGGCGTTCAATTTTATCAACACGCACGCAGCAAATGTCCACATGACGTGTCGCACGTAAACACACCTTCGCAGTTTATGATGGGCGCCGAACGACTGTCGCCCACGAGAATTGTGTCAGCTCTTGTTGACGCAAAGCAGACACTTCTCCTCACCGATTGGCGCTGAGGTCAACGCTGTTTGCGCCCGTTTTTGGTGTTGTCTGCTTGACAACACTCATTCGGAATTTCGCATTTTTTCGGAAACGGAAGTGATTAACAGTAAAAAAGTATTTAGAACAAACAAAAATTGTGTGCAATTCGCATTGTCACATGACAAAACCTGCTCGACGCACTGAGCGTGGGTGTGGTGTGGTGCGCTGTGTTGTGTTGTGTTGTTATTGCATTGCACTTGTTTCAAACAAGTTTTCTTTTGAGGCTTCTGGCGCTTGGCATCTTTAATTGTTTGAATATTGCAAATTTTTACCGCAAACCAACAAAACCGGTCTTTGTTGTTGCTCTTTCATTGGCTGAACAAATAGCGGCAAAACTGGAAAAAAAATTGCATTCTTGCTTTGAAATGAAATTATAATGAAATGTCACATAACTTTAGAGCCGATAAAAAATACTGAAGATGAGTGAAATGCAAATGCCAAAAACTTGATTGCTACGCGCGACACCTTCTAGACGATCATAATTTTTGTTTTTGTATATTTGATACATATTTAGAGTTTCGTAAGCGTGTCAAACTGAAATGGCGGCAAAACACTCGTCAATTATAATTTGGCGACATACTTAAAAATACGGCAAAATAGAGTATTTTGGTCTGATTTCGCAGACATTTTTACACCCTACATTGTGGTGAGGTTTGTTTTGTCTGCTCAAAAATCTCATTTTGGTGAATAAAGTCAGTTAATAGATCATTTTTAGGAAGGAATGATAGAATTATTGTAGAGAGAACTGCTTTGAAATTTAATCCCCATACAGGATTTTATATTGGGGGGGGGGGGGGGGGGATTGTGTACAACTTTTGAGCCCAATTACATTCGCAATCATATTTTGTAACAGAAATTTTTGTATTTGGGGGATTTGAATCCCCAAAACCCCCTGTGTATGCCACTGAGTGTTCTATGTGCTTTACTTGGACTGCTGAAGGGAAAAACTTGGACATTAAGGCAAGTGCAGTATCAAGCCAAGTACTTAGAAATCAAACCCACGGCCTCTGCGTTGGGAGCCCAGTGCACTTCATGCTGGCTTGAGGCGGCTTTATATGTTGAAAACATAATCTTTCTGGTCATTACAAACCCATTACAAAAGCCTATACATATATTCTGACAATCCAGTGTAGCGTATAAAAATGTCTCAAAGTTCTTTTCCCTTCCAAATGGCACGTCAACAAATTGTCAAACATTTTGCAAAGCGTTAGTTCCGAGCGCTTTAATTAGGCAGTAAGTGTCGTTTTTTTGTCTTAATTGAAGTAATAATAAATGTCATTAAATTTGAAGCGACATGATTTAAGCGTTCATAAACTTTGTCTTAATGACAACTGGTTTGGTTTTGGTTGCAATATTTGAATTTTTTTAGACAAATTTTAAAGAGTTGAAACAAATCTACGAGTATGTACGAAACAATGTGATCGTGTTATGATTATTTAATGTTAATTGTAAGACTTTCTAGTATATTTAAAGATTTCTTTGAAATTATAACAACTGGAAAATAACTTTAATTCGCCTTATCTAACATATCTTAGTGCTTATACTAAATTTTAGAAATGACTTCGTATGTTGGAATTGCCAGTAGCGATTATTTAAATAATATTTTAAAACTTTTGCACTTTTTCTTTATGCTTGAATTGGGGAATCACCGAACCGGTTGCGGTTGAATTAAAGTTTACAAACTAACTAGTTGATTTTTTTTAGAATTACATTTTTTACTAACAAGCAGTGTGGACATTTCACTTGGACACAAAAACTCTTCTATATAAAAATTGATAAATTTGTAAAATTATTTTACTTTGATCTACTTATAATTGTTTCTTTTTTTTTAAGCTCAAAAAAAATTTTTATGTAGAAATTTTGAGCAATTTTTTAATCATAAGTGCTGCAAACATTTGTGATACAAATCGTTGTATAGTTGATTTTTTTATTATTAATTTTTTTTACTGACAATGAGTTATTTTTTTTTTTGTTGCATTGTTGGCGTTACACTTCGACATAGCAATTTAAAAATTATTTAACTCTCGTCTATAATACTAATAATAATTTAATACCTATTTAAACTCAATTTAAGTAAGCTGAAGAAATTTTGTGATAAAAATCGTTTAAACTCAAACATTTGTGATAAAAATCGTCGTTTTACTGACAATGAGTTATTCTCTTTTCATTGTTGACGGTCTACTTCGACATAGAAACTAAACAGTTTTAACTCTCGTCTATAATTTTATACCTACTTGAACTCAATTTAATTAAGCTGAAGAAATTTTGTGATAAAAATCGTTTTAACTCACAAACGCTGCAAATATTTGTGATAAAAATCATTTTAACTCATAAATGCTGCAAACAATTTTTCATTTAACTCGTCTTAACTTATAAATGCTGTAAACTTACAAACTATCTCTAAGTGATTAAGAGCGGAAATTGTTTTGAAATGCTTGTGTAAAAGTCAAATTAAATCGACTGACAGTGCCGCACATCGGACAATGTGATTAATGTGATCAATTCAACTTTCCAATTATGAGATTGATCAAAGTGTATATTTTATGTGGTCTTTTGATTATTCAATTTTTACAAGTTTTTTTTGCTCTCTTTGTGTGTTGACGTTTTGATCTCTAGTTGGTAAGTTGTGGCTTTAAACTTTTAAACTGAGCAGATTTTAAATTTATCTTTCAAATATCTTTTGCTACAAATAAATTCCAAGTGATACACAAAAGATTCATATTTTGAAAAATTGCATTCTTTGAAGTTTTTGTATGTTTAGGGTTACCATATGTTATGAGTTAAAAATAAATTTCCATATGAAAAATTAATTTTTTCTGTTGCTTTTTTTCTCTACACCTGACACTAATAAATGTGAACAGACTCAAACTGCAACCGATATCGTTGCAGCAGCAACTTACAAGCAATTTAAGCAAAATCGTAATGACCACATTTTGACATTAAGCGAATACATTAATACATTTACAACAACAAATACGCCAATAAAATATTTTTTCCACTTTTTCATGGCACACACATTTCAATTATCACTTAATTTCGTTGTAAAAACTCACCAACGCTGAAATTAATGCCCGCAGCGACAATCGGTTAGGCACAACGTGCACTAAAGTTCATGGAAAAGAGCTGACAAATGTAGCGTTGAACGCGCAGTTGGAGGTGAAAATTTCTATCACGAAAATCGGCGGCACTGCAGCCGTGAACCGACTAATGCAATAACAACGACAACAACAACAACAAATGTTGCAATCTGGCTAGAGCTGCTAATGCTGGTGACGGCAGCGTCACATCGCCCGCACACTTTGGCGCATTCAATGGTGGCGCCGCGATCGCATCAAATAAGGAAACAGCGCGCCAACTGAAAAGCGATAAACACAGCGGCCCGACGCCATCGGCCGCGGCCGTTTGGTATGTCAGCCAATACCAGCCGGCGTGACACTTGAACAGCTGCCGCTGTGTGCATTTGCCGCGTTAGTCATGTGCTGGAAAATATAACAACAACAACAACCGCATTGGCCAAACCAATAAATTAAGCCACACTAATGCGCACCTAAGCCGATGTCAGACTTTAATGCGCCACAGTGCGATTTTCCATAGAAATGTTGGACCTCAACTGCACAATGCGAGCAGCCAACCCGCGTTGATCGTTTGAACTTTTGCATTCGCATTGATTTGTGTGTGTGTTGCTCTCCCCCCTTTTAGTGAACGTTTGTCTGCTGGCCTTTTCATTTCAATCATTTCATTTCATTTTATTTTATTTCATTTTATTTCATTTTATTTTATTTCTCTGTTCGTTGGCCGCTGCGGTTCGCCAGTTTACGGTTCGTGTGTGACCAATGTGTCAAGTGATGTGTTGATCTCTTGAAATGACGGTGATTCGAGTGAGTTTTTCAACTCACACAGCATTGCCACAATATGCAAATTTCAACTGATTTGAAATTATTTTCCCTTTTGCAGGCCGCGTTGCTATTCGAATAACGTAATCGTTGGAGTGTGGGCGTTGAAAATCGCGAATGCCAAATTCTCAACAACGACACTGAGAAACAAAATAATTGTTTGCACTAAATGAAAGCATTTTTTGAAATGAAGTCGATTTGAAGAGTGTGGTATTTTTTCATTCACATCACATAAATTGATGTGCAGTTAAAGTGAGAAGATCACATAGGCCAAAGTGGACCCGTTGAAAATTTCCAACCATTGAGCTATCCATCCCCGGCTGGAGGAGAGAAGCCAACGCGATTCCGAAAACGAACAGTGTCTTTGAAGTGGTAAGTGATTGATTTTCAAAAAAACCGGTATTACTCGATTATTGAGTGAGTGAACTCCAAAGGACCCAAAATCAAGTATTGCAGCATAAAAAAATTAAACTTTTGGGTATCTGTGGAAAGCTCCAATACATTGTTAGACTGTTTAGTTGGTTAGTTAAAGATTGGTTGGTTGTTTGGTTCCAGTGGCGATGTATCGACATTCAATTAGCGCGTAGACGCCGTTTGGTTACCGTTATTCCCTGTAGAAACTATAAGGTATTTTGGTGTCTCGTCTTCTGGAGCAATATGGCTCTATATCTAGTCCGAGAGGTTAATGAAGGCGAGTAGTAGTAAAGATTGAACTCTTATTAACTTTCATAGATGCATAGGTACGCCTCAAGGTGGAGTTACATTCTCGTATGTGTATGGTAGGCGCCCTCTGGTGTTGAATTTTTGAACTCGAATTAATTTTGTATTTTTTGCACTCATGAATTTTGTTGATTCTTGAATAAATCATACAAATCGTTTCAATAGTTTCTGAGATATAATTTGCAAGTAGGGACCTAATTCCATAGAAAATGACCAGTTTTGTATGGCAGCCCCCTCAAAAGTTGGAGATAGTGATTAGGTATGTATGAAAAAAACATTTGGAAGGAAAAATAAATAAGGTGAGTCATACATTTAATACGTCTGGAAGACACTTGGAAGCAGTGGGAGCCCATTGATTAAAAAAGATCGTTTTGTATGGAAGCCTTGTGAAGGGTTGAAGATAATGGGTGAGTATGTTCGACAAAAATGTCCAGAATTAAAAATTAGTGGGGGTCAGTCATAGATTTCAACCCTCTAAGAGCAGTTTCTGAGCAGCTATAAAGCAATTTGTCGAATTTTCAAGCATTTTTGTGAACATTGACCTCCATACCATGTCATTTAAAACCCTTCTAGGTTCCCAATTTTATGGTTCTTATACTTTTTCATCAAATTACATAAAATGAGAGGTTCCAGAGCATCGATAACCCATTATTAAGAATCTGCATGCAACTTTAAATCATGTCTGGTGTACATCTTTTCAAATTTGACTCCTTTGTATTTTTTTGAAATGACAACAAAATGCAGAGTATTTTTCTAGTAATGAATAGACATTTTTTCATAGGTGATTTCTGTTAGTAACTTAAATTAAAAAGTAAAAGCTATGGTTACTCATCAGACAAACAAGAAGAAATAAGAACAAGAAATATAGAAATAGAGACTGTTTGACCCCAGGTTTAGATGTTAAAGTTAAAGAGGGTTGTCAGTTTGAATATTTCAATCAGTGGATTTTATGGACAACTATGCAAACTTTGAATTTGGCATAAATTTATTGTGGTTTCGGAACAATTTATAGACTTTATATAGAAATACAGTGGCGCACACAGGGGACGTTTTGGGAGTTCAAACCCCCAAACACAAAAATTTCTCATATAAGATATGGTTTCGTATGGTATTCGGCTTGTACGCAAAACCCCCCACCAAAAGGAAATCCTATGTGCGCCACTTTGAGTTTAAATACAAAAGTTTTTAAACGATGTTCAACCATGTTTTTCTCTGTTCATTTAAAGATTAGTGTTGTTAATATTTTTTTATTTTTAATCTTAACGTGCAAACGATAGGTGTCAGTAAGTCTTTCGAACCCAGCTAAAACTTTCTTACTTGTTTTAAATATTTACTATTACACTACTCGACACGAAAAATGCTCCTAAAAATAAAAGTATTTTTTAGACTAATCTTCGGCTGCTGAATACGAAACTGAAAATTAAAACATTTTCTTAAGAAGCGTTTTCGAAAAATCTTCGAAAAACACGTTTTTCTCCTCTTATTTCAGTTATGAGCACATATATCGTAAACCAACCATCCAACTAACACAAGTTGGCCGTCGTTCAGAAGGCAATTAGCTAACCTTTTCAACGATATATCGATTGTCCAAATCAGATGAGATTTGGGTAAGATACTGACTATGAAATTTGTAAAAAAGTGAATTTTTCGACCATTTTCAAAAATTATACATTTTCGAATCGTTTTTTTATAGATAAAATAAATTATCTCCTCTGGTTTTAAAATCTAAGATGAAAGATATATTATTTGAGCAAATATTAAGCCTAACATCAATAGAATTGAAAGAAAAATAACAAAGTTTTGATGCACGGAGTGAAAACACCAACTTTTCATTTATTACACCGTGCGAAAAATTTTTTTTATTTTTCCGAGACCCATCCAAATAGACGTGAAACTAGAGGTCATTTATAATATCCTGGCATAGTCAATTCTTCATTTTCTGACCCAAAACCCTTCTTAAAGGACTTTAAAATTTTAAGGATATACACATTTCAAAAATTTTTTTAAATATTTGCGATTGTGCATTGATGAAGATATGCATATCAAATGACAGAGGAAAATTGTCTCCTCTTAACTAAATTTTCTATTTTGAACTTTCAGAACTTTGAAATAGAAAAAATTAGAAAAAATTTAGATTTATGGATCTACAGACTGAGATCCAAAACATTTATGTTTTGCATACCTGACATATTTTGGTCCTGAAAGTTAAAAATAGAAAATTTATTTACAAGGAGATAATTTTTCTCTTTCATTTGATACCCATATCTTCATCATTGCACAATCGCAAATATTGAAAAAAATTTTTGAAATGTGTATATCCTTAAAATTTTAAAGTCCTTTAAGAAGGTTTTTGGGTCAGAAAATTAAAAACTGACTATGCCAGGATACTACAAATGACCTCTAGTTTTACGTCTATTTCAACATTTGGATGGGTCTCGGAAAAATTAAAAAAAATTTTCGCACGGTGTAATAAATGAAAAGTTGGTGTTTTCAATCCGTGCATCATAACTTTGTAATTTTTCTTTCTATTGATGTTAGGCTTAATATTTGCTCAAATAACATATCTTTCATCTTAGATTTTAAAACCAGAGGAGATCATTTATTTTATCTATAAAAAAAAACATTCGAAAATGTATAATTTTTGAAAATGGTCGAAAAATTCACTTTTTTACAACTTTCATCGTCAGTAACTTACCCAAATCTCATCTCATTTGGACAATCGATATATCGTTGGAAAGATTAGTTAATTGCCTTCTGAACGACAGCCCACTTGTGTTAGTCGGATGGTTGGTTTACGAGATATGCACTCATAACTGAAATAAGAGGAAAAAACGTATTTTTCAAAGGTTTTTCGAAAACGCTTCTTAAGAAAATGTTTTGATTTTCAGTTTCGTGTTCAGCAGCCGAAGATTAGTCTAAAAAATACTTTTGCTTTTAGGAGCACGCGATGAACCCATTTTTTGTCGAGTAGTGTTATTGGCCTAAATTTATGCTTTAGCATTTGCGATGAATCGTGAACACCGCCATTGCATTGGCAATTTTCAATTCATCTGACAGCTGCAAAGTTTATGCTTGACTAGTGGCATATTTCCTATGCTGACACACGCTTAAAATACCAAAGTAGCATCGCTAAGTCTGCTTTATCGTTAATTCCATTAATGTTTTTTCTAGGCTGCTTTGTCAAAAAACATTTGCTATGTGCAATTTTCTTTATATATTTTCTTTTTCAAAATTTCTATTTCTCAATATTGGCTTTGGCTGCCAATTTTAAAGACATTTAATCTGTTAGGGATCAGCAGAATCAGAATCAAGTTAGTCAGCCATTGCGTAAGTCAACGCAAAGCATGCGTCATGTGAAAAGCCACGCTTCGAATGCGGCGCAATGACCACGCAAGTGATACAAAGTGATTGCCCGAAGGTATGCGCAATTTCAATGAAATATCTTACAAGTTAATATCCCGACACATTTCATTAGCAGCCAATCGAAGACGTCGCTAATTGGGTTTTTGCTCGCCACACGGCGCCAATTTCCTGTTGGGTGCCAGGCACGCGGCAACGCTGTTTTTCGAAGCATGTTCGGCTCACGCTCAGCGCGGCGACTGATAAACGTGCGCGATTCCCATGCAAATTAGCGGCAAATCGCATTAACTCAAATTAGTTGCAGCCGCTGCCAGCCAAAGGCGTCTCCCGGCGCTCGATCAGTGAAAGCCGCTGCGACGCGGCGGCATTTAATGGCATTGCAATTGCGATAATGACAATCGGTCATGCGGCCAATGCATTCAAATGCGCATTTTCTGAATTTACTTGATGTACATTTATTTGGCATTTCGATCGCAAACAAAAAATGTCTTGTCGTGCAGTTATTGTTAAGGGGTTTTAATATTTTTTTTAATATTTTTAAATTTTTTTATAATTTTTTTAAATTTTTTTTACTTTTGTATCTTTCCAAAGCCATCAAAAAACATTGCAAAACTTTTTCTTTCGCACTGCAATTAAAGCGCCTTTGCCGCAGTCATGTTGTTGCTATTGTTGTAGTTATTACTTAATTTTTGTTTGTGTTGTTTTGCTTTTGTTTGGCTGTGCGAGTGGAAAAATGCTTTCGGAAATATTCTGCATTGTTTAGTGTTTGGATTTGTGTGGCCATTGTTGCTGCACTTCGTGCTGCCTTTTTTCTTCGCTCATCTGCTTTGTTTTGCTATGCTGCTCTTTGTGTCTTTTTGGTTTTTTTATTTGATAATACTGACATTTTCCACCCTTCTTAGAAACGCCAAATCGCAAAAACCTCAAAACAATCGCATGCCACAAACTTTCAGACGCCGAGACCAAATTGTCAGCTTATTGTTGCTGTTTTTTGTTGTTGTTGTTATTGTTGTTTGGGGTTTCATTATTGTTTTTGTAAATTTTCCTTCGATTATGAAGCGCGTTGCAATGCAATCGAAATGGAAATGTTGTCCGTCTTCACCTTTTGCCCTTTTTTTATTGTGCAAAATATAGTCCAAAGAAACGAGGTTATTGAGGTTATGTGCGCATAACCAAGATTTTTTTTGTCAAAATACTGTTTTCGTCAAGCAGGTAGAAAGTTAAGTGCAGCTTTCTGAAATCGTTTGGAGCCATTTTCAAGTGAGTGTCTACAGGCCTGTGGATTACAGGCGGCTGTTGTAGTTTAGTTCAATAGAAAATCAACCAAGGGGATTGAGGGGATTCAGAGGCCGGGAGAACAAAGTAATCAGAAACTGAGACAATTTGGAGTCCCAGCAAACTTTAATGCTGAGAAAACAGGAAGCTCAATGGTAATAAGAGACCACGAGACAAGAGAACAATGAAGTTAAAAAACTGAAAGACCTATCAGGCAATAATTCTGCGAAAGCCTAGATTTCGAAAGAATTAAGAGATCGAGATGATTCAGAGGCCAATGGAATTCTAAAGGCTACAGAAAAAAATATACGACAAGAGTAAGAGGGCGAAAAGACAATGACACCGAGAAAATCTAGAGGTCAAAAGAACCAAGATTCTGGGAGAACACAGAGAACAGAAAAAAACTAGAGCCAAGAAAACAAAGAGTCCGAAAACTAAGAGGCCAAGAAGTCAATGATGCCGAGGAAACCAAAGGTCGCAGGAACTAAGTGACCGATATGATCCAGAGGTCAAGAGAGCTCTAGAGACAAGAGAACAAAAAGCTCACAAACTAAAAGGCCAAGAAGACAATGACACCAGAAAATCTAAACGTTGAAAGAGCTAAAAGCACGAGAGGAGTAATAAGCCAAAGAACTCTAGAGAACAAAGAATCGTGAAGAGAAGACAATATGATGATGAGAGAACTTAGAGGTTGGTCGGACTAAGAAGCCAAAAGAACTTTAGAGCCAAGGGAACACAAAGGTCAAAGAAGTAAAAGGACGAGAACACAATAACATTGATAAAATCTTGAGATCGAAAGAGCCGAAAGCCCGAGTGGAGTTATAGGCCAAGAGATCTCTAGAGCAAAGGGGGAAAAGAGATCAAAATCTAAGAGGGTGAGCAGACAATATGATGATGAGAGAATTTAGAGGTTGGCAGACCTAAGAGGCCGAGATGATTCAGAGGCCGAGAAAATTTTAGAGTCAAGGAAACAAAGAGGTGAAAGAAGAAGAAGAAAATCTAGAGGTCGAAAGAACCAAGATCCCGATAGGAATTATAGGCCGAGGGATCTATAGAACAACGGAATCAAAGGGATCAAATCCAGAGATCGAGATCAAGAGATTTCTAGAATCAAGAGAACAAACAGGTGAACGAAGTAAAAGACGTAACAGGCCAAGAAGACAATGACATCGCAGAAATCTAGACGTCAAAAGAGCTACGAGACCGAGATGATTCAGACGCCAAGAGAACTCTGAACCCAAAGGAGCAAAGAGGGCAAAAATTAAAGTTCGAGAAGACAGTGATGCCAAATGTATTATGAGATTAATACGACTAAAAAAGAGGTGATTCAGGAGTGATTCAGAGGCAGAGTGGACTTTGATGTGGGGAGGATAAAGTAAACAAAACAACTAACCGATCCAGAGAATTTATAGAGATCATTCTGTAGCTGACTTTGTCTTTATCGTCTTGTAATCTAGCTCGTCTATTGTGATTTACTTTGATGAACTCAAAGCCCCAGAAGACTCAGAGTCCTAATGAAATTAAAGTCAAAACTTACAATTAAATCGATAATTAAAAGGCCGAGAAGTCCTCTCTCCTCTCTGAAAAACTGAAAGATCCCCAAAGATGAGAAGACAATGGTCAACAAAATTAATATTCCCAGAGAATTTCGAAAATTTGTACTTTTAAATTTATATAATCAGTGGAAAAAGTTGTGTACACATCACTTTTCGAAAGCATTCGCCTTAGAAACCGAATATTTATGTATCAGCAGTGCCGGAATTACAAAGTTGAAAGCATTTATATAACAACACAAAAGCCAAAAAAAGTGAAATAAATCAAAAGTAAAAGGTGTAAATTGCCAAAAAACAACACCAAGCAAATTTAAACGCATTTTAAATACGCCGTGAATAACACTTTTAGACATTTCCGATGTGATATGACAGAAATAATTTTCCTCAGATTTATTTTATTTTCGCACATTTCTCCATTCACTTGAAGCAAAAACAAAAAGCGAAAAATTCACGCCCTTTCTTATTCCAGCGAAATTCTCAGCAAAGTTTCCACATTTGTTTTATTTTTAATGACTTCAAAGCGAACACCAACAAAAAACCTAAAGTGGGTCAGTGGCTCAGTGGTAGCGAAATACCAACAAAGAACACTAAAACACTAACAACGATGACTACACGCTTCTAAACAATAACCCAAAATAGCAACAACACAAACCCCAAGACGCGAACAACAACAAAAAAAAACATATTCAAAGCGCTAACGTATAAATTTATTTCAGTCAAATGACTTTCGCTTTCATTGAAATAAATTACAACAACAACATCTGTCCGAAGCATGAAATTTTAAAATTTTTTGTACATTTTGCATTTTTATTTTTTTTATTCGTTTTTCGTCTCGTGCGCTTTTCGTGTTATTCGTTTGTTGACCTTTTCAAAGCAATACAGCAACAACAACTTTAATATTAAATTGTTACAATAAAATGCATAAAAAGAGCAATAAAAACAATGCAATGCTTAGTTTTGGCAGCTACTTGGTTGCAGTTTGTTGGAAAAGTCACTTTAAATGAATTTCCCAAAATTGCCGACTACAATTGTGAACATTGTTTTGCAGTTATGGCAATTAATAAACATGTCAATAGTTATTATTTTCGAATTTTTATTTTCATTTCTGTTGCTAGCTGCTTGCACCAGCGTCGTTGGCGTGTGAATTTTTTTAAATTTTTTATATGAACAAAAAATGTTTGTCTTTGATTTTACTGCTTCTGGTTTTGTTTTTTAGTAATTTTTACATTTTAAATGTCTCGATGCTGCAATGTTGATGTGCCGCGTGTGTAATGAGGAAGTTATTAAATTTCAATTATGTGCACAGAAATGTGCCAATTATATTTGGCATTGTTGGTGTGAGTGTCTTTTGCCGCAAAAAGTTTGAGACTTGAGTTTGAGAGTTGAGTCAGTTGGGGCGCTGCCATGATGTAAGCCGCATAATTCACGTGGGAATATTGTAGGGAAATATGTGTGCAACCACATGAAAGTAGAACTGGGTGCTGGCTTGAATTTGTTTAGTTCTCATGAATTCAAGTTCGTTGCTTGAGTCTTTTGTTTGGTTTTGCAAGCACGCGGGAACATACTCGTGCATTGAAGCTAAATGTGATAATAGTTCTAGTCTACAAAATAGCATATTGTCTACTGTGTTCATACTGTGAAAAACTGATTGACTTAATTTAGATTAACTTTAATGAAACTTTAAATATTTAAATATTAGACTGTAAGAAGGTAGGGTTCCCGTTCTAATAACTTCGTTCGAAACTGTATGAGTATATGAACGTGGAAGAGGAATAAAGTGAACATCAACTTCTATGCACTTGTTCTACATTATTTAGGAGAAGGAAAACTCACCTGAGCTGACTACAGTCTTCTAGGCTTCGTGAAAAACTCAAACTGATTCAATGGATAAACTCGATTGATTGAGAACTATTGAGAACAGTTCAACTAGACTTCGTAAGGAGCTCAAACTGATTTAAGTTCGATTGATGGTGGCATCACAAGGGATCTTTATGGGTCCTTAGGACCTTGGAGCAACAACTTTATCTAAGTTCCCTAAGTTCTAAGTATATTTAAGCACTCGAAACCTTTGAAGCCATTAAAGCAACATCGCAAAGTCTTAAGTTTGACAATAATTTGTTTACTTACGGCAGTTGAAGACATCTAGAACTACTTATTATAACTGAAAATATTGGGTCATAGCATACGTAATAAAAAGGGAGGAGTGCTTAATGGAAAACTCAGTAATTCCCATCAGGTTTGTCGTTCTTTTTTCTGTTTTAAATACTGGTGAACAGTTCTGCCTCAGAACGGAGCAATATTTCACTCAGGTTTTGGCTGCCAAGTCAAGTCAAAGTCGATAAAACTGACTTCTATCTTTATTTTTACTTCTACTTCTATTTCGACTTCTACCTCTATTTCTATTTTTATTTCTACTTCTACATACTTCTAGTTCTACATACTTCTACTTCTACTTGTATTTTTATTTTTACTTTTACTTCTATTTCTACTTTTACTTCTATTTCTACTTTACTTCTATTTCTACTTCTACATAATTCTTCTTCTATTTCTACTTTTACTTCTTTTTATACTTTTACTTCTATTTCTACTTCTACATACTTTAACTTCTAGTTCTGCTTTTACTTCTATATCGACCTTTACTTCTGTATCCATTTCTACTTCTACTTCGACTTCTGCTTCTACTTCTATTTTTGCTTCTCTTTATACTTTTAGTTTTACTTCTATTTCTATTTCTACTTTTACTTCTATTTCTACTTCTACATAATTCTTCTTCTATTTCTACGTTTACTTCTCTTTATACTTTTACTTCTATTTCTACTTCTACATACTTTAACTTCTAGTTCTGCTTTTACTTCTATATCGACCTTTACTTCTGTATCCATTTCTACTTCTACTTCTTCTAACTCTACTTCTACTTTTACTTCTATTTTTATTTCTTCTTTTACTTTTACTTTTACTTCTACTTCTACTTTTACTTCTATTTTTATTTCTACTTCTACTTTTACTTCTAGTTCTACTTCTACTTTTACTTCTGGTTCTACTTCTACTTTTACTTCTACTCCTACTTCTAACTTCTACTTCCACTCCAAAGCAGTCAATGTTTGAGTTGCCTATATAATTCAATTCATTATTGGTCGTTGTGTTTGTATTAAACTGTTTTTAGTCAATGATTTCACCAAAGGCAAAACATATCCTTTTTTTAATGAAAGCTACTTTCCAAGCTTCCGATGGAATGTGAAGCCTGTCCACTCAAAGTCTTTTGCGCCAAATTGAAAAAAAGATTCTACGATTTTCGAATTAAACGAGAGTTCTCTCAACTCATGCAAAGTCCTCTGGTGCAGTTCTGCCACTTTGCCCAAATAGCTTTTAAGTGTCAACGAACAGTTGAATGGATCGATTGGTGTTATTCACTTAATTACTCAACTTTTAGTGTGGTATTTTCCTTCACTTGTTTTCACAGTTTGTGATCATTAAACAATTACAGACGCCTACATTTCAACTCCTCCTCATGACTACAATTCCCAGTATAAAATTTTTGAACAAGCTTTGACACTGATTAGGTTAGGCTGGCTGCTTCTGTGTAAGACACACTAAGGTCTTTAGGGTGCGTTGTGACTTATTTTTCATAGCTTCAATTGCAGAACTTTTTGAACAAACCATCATTGAAAAATTGCTCCATTACAACTGTAGTGGCCTAAGTGCGTCTTTCGGCAAAGTTTCGTGCCCAGGCAGCCACTTTAACCCTTTCGCTATTTTGTTGCTATATGGCAACATGCTACTTTGTGGACGTCTGCATCCTCTATGGTTGCAAGAATAATTTTTTTTGTTGGGCTTTAGAATAGTTTGAAGTTTTAGGAAAAATATTACGAAATTAATAAACTGAATATTTAAGTTTAAAGAAGAGAGATATACACTTTTTTAATGGTATATCTTGACACGGTAAAGGAAGAAGAAGCAGAAAAAATTAGAGAACTTTTTAATTTGACGTTTTCTTTCAATTTAGATACTTTTTTTTTTAATTTTGGCTGAAGTAAATGAATAAATATTTAAATTTTCGTTATGCGTAAAAAGTTTTATGTTTAAGTAATTATTACAGCCACAACGATGTGGTTAATCTCTTAGAAAAACACTCTAAAATACAGGGTCCGAGTATAAAAAATTAAAAACTTTCTTATGGAATGTTGCTAATATAACCACATAGAAGCCTAAGACGTAAAATTTAAAATGTTAACTTTCCCCAGTAAAAACCTATAGCGAACGGGTTAACCTAACCCTACATCTCTGTCATCATGATCAGTTTTTCACTTTAAAACTCTTCACTTTTTTACTCTTTTAAAATACGCTTTTTTATATTTTCTTAATATTTCAAATCTTTTTTTATACTTATATCTGTAAGTTTCATTTAATTTCGTCCCCACTTACCTCAACTCCTTAACGGGAATTTTCGTCTCCTTTTGCTCCGCTGCGCTTTTTCACTTTCTGCTTAACGCAGCTGTAATTTCCACCTTCTGTCACCACTTAAAGTTCAAGCAAAATTGTTTTTGCTTTTTTATTTTTTGCTTGTCGCCAGTGTGCGTATAATTTGCACATCGATCACAATCAAAACAGTTCTCGGAATCGCTTTTCAAAATTATTAGCTTTTGTTTATCTAATTGAACACAAAAAAATTTTATAAATTTTTATATGGCCGCAAGCAAATTACCAACGCAATTCGATGCCACTTGCTGCTTGTTTATTTTTTCGGCAAATCAATGCTCACTGTTAATGTTATTGTCACTTGTAACCTTTCGGCTATCGCAGCAGCGCAATCGAGCGCACATTGCAACAATTGCTGGCAGCACAGCAGCAGGAAACAATTGCAGCGATGTTAAAGATCAGTGACAAGCAGCTGTTGTGCAAATAAATGTGCAAATAAATATATATACATATATATAGTTTTCAAACTGAAGGAATGCAGCGGGCTGCCGATGCGCAATTCGAATCGAAATTGAAGAGCGACAACAACTACGGCGACGAAATTTGCTTGAACCCACTAAAGTCAAGATCACGTTTGCTGTTCAAGTAACAGAGGCAAATTAACTGACTGTCTGCCCCAGCGGTAGCACTTTAAATTGGGCAACAACAACAACAATAAAAACAACGCGCATGTGTTGCCTAGAAACCTGTGTTAATAAGCAAATCAGCGGCGCCGATCAAGTGCCGGTTTTTCTAACGATTTCGCTGCCGACTATTTTGGTCGTCCAATAGAAATAACTGCACATTTGCCGGGGATGTGCAGGGGGGCGCGCGGCGTCAGTGATTTATGCAATTTGTTGCGATTTTATGTGAATGATGTTTTCGTTGCAACAAGAAAAGCTACAAAGTGAAAAAAATTGTACATTTGTCAAAATTAAAGGCGGCTGACGATTGCTTTTGCTACTCCTACGGCTGCTGTGCTGTCAGTTGTGGGTTTTTGCTGTTGTAAGCGTTATTATTGTTGTTGTTGTTGTGTCGCGTGAAATGGTTAAAGTGCAAAAGATCACAAAGTGTGCCTCGTTCGCTCGCCAGCGCCGACGTGCCAGTGCGACGCGACCGACGCGACGATGGCTGTTGCCGCAACAGCACGAGCGATGATGCGCACAGACGACGAGGGCGACGGCGGTGACTGCCGACCAAGGAAAACTTGTTAACATTTGCGCATAAATGCGATTTTTCATTTTGGCTCCATTGCCATTTTTGGGGGTAGCTAAAAACGTCGCGTCATCCCACTGGGTGCAGCAGCAGCAGCAGTGCGCGTTCGCGTCATTTTGCTGCACATTTTTAGCAAAATTTGCATAAAACTCACTTTTAATTAGAAAACATTTTGAAATTGTTTGTCTTATTGGAAATTTCAGTGAAATCTAGTACTTTAAAAACTTTACTCGTTCGCTGGTTAAAAGTTGCGTTTCACGCGCGTCTCTGCAACAAAGCACAACCGTTCGTTTCGAAGCGCAGCCAAGAACTGAAATTTCATTCATCTACATTTGAACATAAAAATTCACAGTCGACCGCACCGTCCAACGCTTGCGTTAAGAAGCTGCCAAGCAGCAACAACAACAACGATGACAACAGCGACAGCAAAAAGCTGCTCGTTGTGCCAACAAATGCGCCAGCAGCAACAAAAAGCTGACGCCGACAATGGCAGTTGAGCGCCAAACTGCTGCAACAGTTGCTGTTGTCGTTGGAAAATCAACAACAAAACAAAGAGCTACAAAAAACGAAAACTGTGAAGATGCTGCGGCGTGAGTGAGAATAGAGCGCAAAATGCAAATTTTGCCAAAGAGAGCAATGAGAGTGAGCGATGAGAGTATTTGGTTGATTGCTGACTGTTGAGCAATTGTTGCTGTATGCCATGTTGCGCCGAATTGTTGCTGAGTTTTAGCTTTGGTGAGAAATTGTAATGAAGATGAGCACATTTTGTGAATTGAGAGGTTTTTAGGCAATGAGCTGCATTGGCAATGAATGAAGTTTGTTGCTTAAGTCTATTGTTTTGATAAGAGATACTTATATCAAAGTTGCTGGAAAATGTTGAAATATTAAAAATATTTAAAAAGTAAAATAATAATAATGTTGAATTGAGAGTTTCTGACCATTGAGTTCCATTCTCAATGAATGAAGTTTGTTGCTTGAGTCTATTGTTTTGAACAGCAAAATGTGTCCTTAAACATATTTAAAAGGTAAACAAATAAATGTAAAAACTATAAAAATTATGTATAAAAGAAAATTGTGAATTTTAATTCGACCACGCCTCTTTTTTGCCTTAACAACTATAAACATAGTAATATCATCAACTACTAAGGACACGAAAGCACTTTTTTTAGCAGAAATATTGTGATTCTCCAACTAAATTTACTTGACAATTGCTAACAACAAACTATCTACAAAAATAGTTCAATTTACAACAAAACTGTTGTGCTTTTTTCAGCAATCAGTGTAGGTGGCTCGCCTAGAACAGTTCAATTATAACATTTGAGTACCTGCAGCTTACAACAGTTTAAACTCCTACAAGTGTCGCAGCAAACAAGTTTCAGACATTCACACACAACAACAAACGTGAGACGTTGCATTGACAATTCAGATTACTTGCATTGGGACTGAACAAAACTAGACTTGAATGCATAGAATTTAATTCAATAGCAGCAGCTGCACGCAATGCTAAAAGAAGCGCAAGCACCATAGGCGGCTGCTGTTGCTTTTGTTGTTGGGAATAGTTTATAGAAATCTTGGCCAAATTCTCTGCTACTTGGTTTTGGATCATTCAAATTCTATATGATATATTTTCTTTAATGTTAGATTAGTTACTCTGCACCTGGGGTGACTTATTCTCATTCACTCAGTTCAGGGGCTAGTAATGCCCAGATGGTGTGTTCAATATGAATAACTATGCATTTCTGTGAGCAGAGTAATCAAGGGAAACGATTGAATAAAATATTTATCCATTCCTTTATTCATCTGTCTTTCAATTTACTGCCTGTGAGGTACAATTTCCCAATTAGTTGAGATATTGAAATAAACTTTGGTATAGATTATACTGAAAATGGAAGAAATTCATAAGCAATGCTGTGCTATAAAAATATTTTCAAAATATATAGTATTTAACCCTTTCACTATCAACGAGACGTAATAAACGTTCTTAGTCTTGAACGTGCAAATATTTAATATATTTAACTTTTTCAACATTATTGGTCGTTCTAATGCTTGAAAATAAGTGCGTCACATCTTGCTAATCACCATAATTCTTTTAATTAATTTTTCATAATTTTTTTTGCCTAAAAATATTTGACTTGTGGAAGTTTTTAAGATTAGAAATAGACAAATGTGAAATTAAACTTTCAAAAGTTGATCAAAGTTAACCTGAAAGTGCTTACATGTTTTCTTTTAATTTCCTTAACCCTTTTACCACCAATGTTACAATTGTATATGTTCCAGTTGAACTTTCTTCAGTCTTTAAAACCATCGCCAATTACAATTAAGAGAATTTTAAAAATTCTGACAATTTTTAATTGGTTGTGAAAGGGTTAATACTCGCATTTAGGCCATGATTAAGTGCATGAGCCACGCTGAAGCTGATTTTATTGCTAAAAAAGCGCTTGTTGCATCTTTATTGTTGTTATTGTTGTTGTGTTAATTGTTGCTTTTAAATGTGCACTCAATCTGTAGTCACAAAAATGGTAAACATGCCACTTGACATGTTGTTAAATACTCTAAAACAAAAACAACATCATCACCTAAAACTAAACACCGACTACATAAATGAAGACGCTTGAGTGCAATTTTGGAGCATTTTGACGCACTTTGGCTGAGCTATGCCTTCAATGCCTGTCGACTGTCTGACTGCCTCGTTGACGTTCGCTGTCGCCATGCTCGACGGCAAGCGTGCGCACCGTTCGTTGTTGACATTTTGATTGACATTCTTTTTTTTTATTTTCTTCAAAAGTGCATCGTTGGCAAATATTGATGAATTGGTTGTCGTTTGAATGCTGTTTGTTGTTGTGCTGCTGCTGGTGTTTGGCTTTTTGTCGGAAATTAGAGTGGCGAATGGTTGGCTGCACTCTTGTGGCATTTCATTATTTGCCAAAAAAAAAGCATAGACTTCAACTGTAATTTGGCCACAACACAATTACAACATTTCGGCAACAATTAAATCTGCTTTTGCAAACGCCCACACATAAAATAGACACACACACACACACATACAAATTACACTGTTATAAAAAAATGGCAAAGTTTTGCAAACATCGACCACAACAATTAATCAAGTAGACAAGAGCAGTCGCAGTCAGCCATCAACTTTGCATCAAAATCATCTTCAACACAACGAACAACAAAAAAATATAAAGAAATCGAAATTAGTTTGAAATTGAAATCATTTCAAAAAGCAATGATTTTACAAAAGCAAAAATCCGTACGTGCTCTTTTTTCACTCATCAATTAAATTGTTGTAATCGCATTTGCATTGTTCGCATTTCTCGAGTGGCACAACCACAAACTACAATATTGACCACAAAAAATAACACCAATAACAACAACAGAGTCCCACCATCAGAGACGACAATACATGGACAGCGTGTACGTAGTTGTAAACGTGCCAATTTTATTGCCGCTACAAATGTGAATTGCTTTCCTCTTCGCCTCGCCCTCTTCGCTATGAAAAACCACTTCATAATAACAAACACAAACATTGTGTAATTTCTTCATTTCGTTGATTTATTTTTACTGATTTTTTGTTGCCTGATAATAAGTTCAACATTTCCTCCATGGCATTGTTTGTGTGTGGGAGAAAGAGGCGCGCAGAACCGACACGCCACACTACGCACATGAAATCGAGAGTGCTTAATAGGCGCCGAAGGTGAAGTGGCCACAACACTCGGCAATGTTGCCACTGAAGTAGCAACGCATGCGCCGCGTTGCTACTTAGTTATGGAACAAAAAAATAGAAGAAACATTTTGCGCTAAAAATGAAAATAAACAAGAAAATAAGCGACGGTTTGCCGTTTGACTGAAAAGTGCGAGAGTGAACAACTGCGAAAGTTGTTGCTATATAAAGCAACATGAAAACGTAGCAACATGTTTATAAACATGTGGGTACGCTTGTTGCTGTTGCTGAGTATTCCTTCGATCGAAATACCCAGCAAAAAGTTGTTGTTGTTGATATTATTTACATAAATATATAATGAATGAATTTTATGGTTTCATTGAAATAATCTTTACTTTAATTTTACTTACTTTTATCTAATGTTATGTTTTTTTACATAAACTTCTGACAAACCTTTCACCTCGTCTGCGTTGAATTATTTCTAATTTTGAGTTCTTTCTCCAAGTCTGAATCCAATGGGCCCAATAAATCACTTTTCTCTTAACCCTTTGTTGACTTTGTAAGATTTTCATGAAAAATAATTAGATTGATATATTGAAATTGAAATATCTCTTAGCAAAACAGTAGACTCAAGCAACATACTTCAATCACTGCGATTGCAACTCGTTGCCTAAAAACCTCTTAACTCACAAAATCTGCTCATCTTCACTACTTTCCCCAAGTTTGAAGCCAATGGGCCCCATAAATCATGTTTCTCTTAACCCTTTGTCGACTCTGTCATCATTTAATAAAAAATACTTTTCCAATTACTTCTCATTCGACATTCCACGTATATGAAGTCAACAGGTCAATCATGTTTTCTCATACAAAAACGCACATTCCAGATTTTTCTAGTTTCTGCATGACACCTACAAAATCACCGAAACTGTAATTTTTTTTAGGTTATATTTTTTGTAGTCACTTAAATTTGTACGTGGCTTCCTGACATAGTTTTAAGCAAAAATAATTTTGTTTGTAAAATTTTTTATTCATCTGCGTGATACCAAAAAAAAATTAAAAGACAATTTTTATTTTTTTAGGTTATGTCCACCTTACAGTCGCCTAAATTGATCTATGCTTTAAAATATAGTTTTTAACAATGTATATAATTTTTTATGGATTTTTTTTATTCACTATATCAGAAACATAACCTTAAAAATAAGAACTTTTACATTTATTTTTTCTTAGTATCAGGTTAATAAAAAATTTGGAACAAATACATTTTGTAAAACCTATGTCAGAAAATCACAGAAAAAAATTTGGTAACAGTATGGCAAATATGACCTAAAAATAAATTAAAACTTATGTTGAAAAATTGCATTCAATTTTTTTTTAAGGATAACGCAGGTGGACAAAAATGTGGAAAAAATATTACAAAAAAATTGGTGGTTGTAACAAAATTCTAACTGGATACACAATTTTTTTTTAAACAACGAAAAAAAAACATTTGAGGTTATATTTCTTTTTGAGTTCTACCAATTTTTCTTAACGATTTGACGGTTTTTCATTTTTAAATATCTGTATTTTCTCTAGTATTTCTATCGACTTTTCCTTTCTAAACTTTTATTGTTTTATCGTGAAAAATTTTATACTTTTTTTAAAATTTATTTTGTGAAAAATTAGTCAAATCAGATGTGTACTTTTCGAGATATCAGCGGATATGATACGTAGTCTTTGTAGGTGTGGAAAACTTGAGGTATTTCTAGTGTTAAGTGATATCTATAATATGTCATAATGTCATCTAAATCGGACAACTAGTTTAAAAGTTATTAGTATTTGTTTTTATTTATTATATTAATCCTTCCAGACCGGAGATTAATTACTAAGGACTGGAACTCGGGCAAATTGTTGCTGATATAATAACTAATAATAAAAAATGATCTATAACAATCGAAATAGACTGGAACGCACTTTACACTACCTTATCCGACTATAGCGTTTTATGTTTGAGTCTTCAGTGGTTCGGAATCAGGGCGGTGAAGAATCAGTCAGTGAGTCAGAACAAAAAAATAATCTCTATATTGATAAATTTGATAGTGAATGCAACGAGTTACAGTAGTCAAATGATTGAGAAGAGAATACGCTTTAATTTTTATCTCTCAGATAGAAAACAGTCACACGGGACGTTGTCTCGCATTTTATATGAATTACTTAGAACAAGAACAGAGGCACGAAAAGGCACCCAGTAAGTGATCTTCTCCGACCAAAACCCCAGCAGGAGATCAGAACTTGGTTTAGGTTGATTATGCAGGCAGCTGACCGACAGCCGGACTAGAATTCTCGGAGGCCTCTGCGGAGCATTGTGATGCCCAAATAAAGAGTGGCAAACAGTCTGAAACAAATACAAAATAATGTAGGGGAGCTTTTGACACGCAACACTCTGCATGCAATTTCTCTGGTTGCTTAAGCTTTACAAGTAAAATTTTCGTGAACCAATTTCTGAAACAGATTTGCTCAAAGCATATTTGTGTAATATTGAGTCATATTAGCCATTCGCCCAAAACCTATTCATTTCGACATAAGGAACCTCACTCAAAGCTGCACTCTAACCACATCCATTACCAACGTTAGCGGGTTAAAAAGTCAACCAATATTAAAATTTATTAGGCATCCCACCCAAATGTGCACAGCAGCAAACGAATTATCGATAAAAACTAATCAGCTCCCAACATCCCAATGGCCCATTTCCTGCTGTCGCAATGCAGTCGTTGTTGTTGTGTGGACGTAAATTTTTCCGCAAATCAAATAAAAATCTAAATTCACTTAAGCCATGCACAGCAAATAGGTTGCCGCTGTTATGATTGAGGCAGACAGGCAACAAACAAAGCGAGCAAAACAAAGAAAACAAAAACCATCAAATTGGATTACAAAATGCAACATTCAGTAAAACTAGCAATACACACAGCAGAAAATGTTTGTAAAAGCGGCAAACTTTCAAAAGAAAATCAAAACACTGCAACCGGCGAAAGGGTGCAAGAAGATGTGCAGTCGGATGGCGGGCGGTTGTAATTAAACGTGGCTGGCAGTTGCACAATGCACAAAGCAACAACAAGCAGTGCCAAATAGCAACTGCACCATAAACAACAACAACAACAACAAAGCCAACTGCATTTGTTGTTCACACCATTGCCGACAGTGCGAGCGCAGGGCACACTGAATGTTGTTGTTGTTGCTTTTGCTTGTGATGCATTAAATTAGTTTGGTGTACATTTTTGTTGTGGTTGTTGTTTTTGTTTCGTTCAAGCATTGTTCATTGCGGCACCAATGTTTTGTTTCTTTTTTATGGTAAATGAAACCGTTGTACTTTGGTGCAATTTTCACGAAATGATTTTGAAGCTTTGCGCCGGCGCAGCTATGAAAACGCATCACCAACACTGCATGGCTGTCTATCTTTCTGTTTGTCGTTGCGGTTCTCAGTTGGTTCATGTTACATGTTGGCATGTCAAAATGTTCCAATTGGTTGCGGCAAAGACTCGAAAGCCATGTTATGCTTATTAAATTTTCTTTGCCGTTGTTGGCATACAATTTTATTACTTTATGTTGAGTTTACAAATTAAATCGTTAACAATGCTTGGTTGACTTAAGTACTTTAAGGGTTTTTGATATTATAATATTTTTTCCCACAACCGCCTAACCTACAAAAGTTGTACTATGCTGTGTAATTAAGTATAAATTGTTGAGGTTGTTTTTAAGCCTAAATTTTTAAGGATCTATTTGATCAGAAAGGATGAGGCTTGAAAATTGGTAGATAAAGAAGCAGAGGAACTGAACTGTTTAGAGTAGAAGTCAGGGACCGAAGAACATTTGGAGGAAACGGTTGAGAGTTCAATGAGAATTAGCTAAGAGTAGAAGTCAGGGTCATGGACCGAAGAACACTTGAAGGATTAAGTTGAGAGATCAATGAGAATTTGTTTAGAGTTGAAGTCAAGGTCAGGGACCGAAAAACACTTGGATGAGAAGGTTGGGAGATCAATGGGAGTTAGTTTAGAGTAGAAGTCAGGGTCAGGGACCGAAAGACAGTTGGAGGAGATGGTTGAGAGTTCAATGAGAATTAGCTAAGAGTAGAAGTCAGGGTCAGGGACCGAAGAAAATTTTGAGAAGAAAGTTGAGAGATCAATGAGAGTTAGTTTAGAGTAGAAGCCAGGGTCAGGGACCGAAGAACACTTGGATGAGAAGGTTGGGAGATCAATGAGAGTTAGTTTAGAGTAGAAGTTAGGGTCAGGGACCGAAAGACATTCGGAGGAAAAGGTTGAGAGTTCAATGAGAATTAGCTGCTGACAAGAGCATAAAAAGTAGTGGAAATGGAATGACTCCAGAAAGTACTAGATGGAGACTCGTCATGAAGCCCATAGTTCACTAGATGAGCGAATAGAGAAAATAAAATTTTAAAAATTAGGGGAATTTTCAGTTGTACTTTTAGACCAGCGAGGGCCCTTGTGCTGCTCGTAAGTAGCAAAATGGTCATCACTGATTTAAACCTACAACATGCTTAGGTAAATGTGGAGTTTTCGACCCACACAGTGTTAGTATTTCTTTAATAATAAACCAATAGTTAACATATTTCATGAGCTTCTTCTGTGCTTTTCGGAACATTTAAATATTTCCAAATATCTCCCATCAAAGTTTATCCATGGCTTTTCTCTCTATCACTTCTTTCTTCTACTATAACAAACATACCTGAAAAAATTTATTTGATCAAAAAAACGTCTTTGAACCAATTCTTATCGATGACCCTGCAAATGCACAAATTGTTCCTGTGACACGATTATTTTTCAAATTATGAATACTAAATATTTTTCTATGTATTACAATTTTCCATAAATCGAATCATTGTGTGCAGCACTAAACTTCACAATCGCACATAATTATATCATCCAATGCAAATAAATCGCAAGTTGCTCTAACGACAACCACGACTTTTTTGGCCAACATTGTGTGCCGCTTAATCATCGCCAGTCGTTGGCTATAAATTACCAGTAAAATGTGCAAAACCATGCAATTTAAATCAATTTGAAGCGCATAACTAGCTTGAAAGGAATTACGCCTGACTGCGTGATAGTTTGTCTGTCCGCCTGTCTGTCTGTCTGGTTGCGCTCCATTGCAAGCTGTTGTTACTTTCAATCGCGAATCCATTGGCAATCCAGCGCAGATGGCATTCATTATTTGGGCTTGCGAAAAAAGGATTTATGTGGCTGACTAATGTGGCAGACAGATAGTGAACTGAACAGTCAAACAGATAGGGAACCATCTGCCGTTTGGCTGCTTTTGTAAACCATTAGTTAAAGTTAGTTTAATGCGAGCCAAACAATCATCCTGAATGATTTCTTATAGCGCTGCATATTGTGTTTTTAATTATTTGATCTTTTAATATATAATTGAATGGTTTTTATTAAAATTTTGCAAGTACACTTTTTTATCAAACAACCTTTTTTTATAAACAATAACTTGAATAAATATTACCTTTGTATTTTAATAAAAAGGTTCTCAAAGGCTCAACAGTTGACTGATGTGCTGATGATGTCAAAATTAGTAAGGAAATTTGTCCTCTAGGTTCTGAAGTCAAATTTTTACTCTGAAAAAGTTTTACTGGACTTTAAGTGAAACTAATTCCAGTTATTATTTATTATTTAAATCTTTTTCTTTGAATCTGGGCCATTTTAGTCACATTTGATAAGTTTACTGATAAGGTTTTGCTAAACAATAAGTGAAAGAACAACTACCGATCGTTCTCCAACTTCCTCTCACTCTAAGTCCCCTTTGTATTCTAATCTCCTCCTTCAAATCTGATCCCATCTGAACAATATTTCTTCTCTGTTTTCTAATAGACAAGTTTTTACTATAAAATCAGTGAAATAACTATTTCCGATCGTCCTCCAACTTCCTTTCACTTTTAGCCCATTCAAGTTCCAGTTGTATTCCAAATTCCTTTCTTTAATCTGTGTCAATTTAGGTCATATTTCTTCTCTGCTGTTTACTAGGTACGGTTTTGCTAGACAATAAGTGAAACAACAACTACCGATTGTTCTCCAACTTCCTCTCAATCTAAGCCAATTTAAGTCCCGTTTGTATTACAATATCTTTCCTTAAATCTGATCTCATCTGAGTAATACTTATTTTCTCTTTTTGTTAGACAATCAGTGAAACAACTATTTCCGATCATTCTCCAACTTCTACCCATTCTGAGCCTATTCAAGTTGTAGTTGTATTCTAATCTCCTTCTTTAAATCTCATCCTAATCTGAGTAACATTTTTCTCGGTTAAACTTGTCTGTTTTAAGTGAAACAACTATTCCCGATCTTGAATCAATCTAAGCCCATCCAAGTAAGATTTCTCCTCAATGACGATCAGTGAAACTCCTAATGCCAATTGTATTCTTTCAATTGCTTTCCAATTGTTTTTAAAATCCAAGCTAATCTTAGTTACGTTAGTGCAGTACGAAATAAACACTTAAACACATTTTCAGTTTTGGCTTAATTCTGGCGTTGAAGTTAATTTCCGAGCTTTGATGTATTCAAAGACCTATAGTAGAATTTTATGGCGAATATTTTCGTGGTACATTTTTTCCTTAAAAAGTCCTGCTTTACAGGACATTTTTGGCATTTTAGAAAAAAAGGGTCAAATTGACCCATAAAAATGGTAGCTACAGGGTTAAAATGCTCCACAAAAATATTTTTCGTAGTATTTTACATCAAATTGCTGAACCCATCATATACCTAAAATGTAAGGTTACATGGTTTTCGTATGCCGATTCACCATAAGAATGTGCAAAAGGGGGAAAACTTTGACCCCCCTAAAAAAAAATTCAGTTGTAAACTTCCAAAACGCCGATACACATATATTTTTTTTTGGTCCCCTCTACCAGAATCCGTTGTCAGAACCTTGTTATTTTTTTTTGTGTTGTGCAGTGTAAGTAATCGTCTCCAAATCTCAGAAAAATTCGTATCTCTTCTTCTCTTTTCCACTTTTCCTTATTATTTGACTTGGGCCCACTATTCTCTTGAAAGTGAGCTTCTACTTAGATAGAAACATTATAGTCCCACACTTTTTGCATAGTTTTCTAGTTAGTTATAGGTAGTTTTATAGTTTTTTCTAGAGTCGGAGCCTCCTACTACTAAATAGTAGCATCCAAAGACACAAGTTTCAGTGAAGCTGAGTGGAAAAGTAATCACCGTGAAATTCTTAAAGCCAGGTTAGGTTACGTTAAGAATGTTGTATGCAGTAGTTCCTAAGCTACGGCTGCCTAAACTCTACACTGTCTTTTAATTTAAAGACAATGCAATCCGTGTAACTTTGGACTGACTGAGGGTAAACAGCATATCGGTTCAATATTTTCTGATTTATTGGGCAGCCAATCGACTTCAAGGCTCAGGGATACAGTTTTTACAACATCTAAGACTGTTCTTAGCTGTTAAAAGTCAATGGCTGCCAGTGATTCTGCCTGACACCTTTGCTAGGTTCCTGATCATAGGAACATTCCTAGTAACTGTAGGCAGAAGATCTTCTCGACTGGGCACTATTGAACAGATGGGCCAAGATGTGAGAATGTTTGAAATGCCCCTTAAAACTTATACGAGTATGCTTCGAGCTTTACAAAAGAAACTAACTCCAGATGGAAGAAAAGTAATACCGTTTTTTATTGCGCGTCAAATCTGCCCATTTCTCAACCTCACTCATTCTGGAGAACTTCTTTCATTTGGTAGGGACCGGCTAAAGGCTTTGATTAAAATTTTGACTGAAGGTTGGAAGTATTTTTAACTAATTTTTGCAGAAGCTGCATGGATAAGGAAGATAATAGAAGCAAGATTCAACTGGGTGAGTTCTTCTTTGACAACTTGGGTGACCATAGGACTTTTTGTAGTCTACTTAACTTCATCATTCTAACTGGTTCTACTAGCAGGTTATTAGAGAGACTAATGTGATATCACAATGGGCGTCTTTGACCTACGTGTGCTTTCTTCGGAGAACTCAGGACTACCTACCCTTTGACTTTCAAGCCTAGAAGGTTGTGAAAAAATCCATCAGTCTCTTTTCAGTATAAAACAATTTGAGTTCTGAGTTCAGTTTAATCCGAGATTTTGTCTTAGTCTCTGCTTGGCTGGTTCGTGAGAAACCTTAGCCCTAAAGTACGGACTAGGGCCTTCTAAAGATTCGGTCAATGGTGATGACCCCAATGAATGGTCTCATAAAGGATCAACTCAGAGAGTCTGCAAGCAAATCACTCTTACAAATCATTTAACATCCTGGCAACAAAGGCAACTCTCTCTATGCATCCATGGACCCTGCCAACTAGTTTGTAGCGCACCAAACGTTGCATCTTCATCATTGCAGCCACACAAAGCATGCGCAGACTATCACGAATATGGGCCAAATATTATCGAACGGCATATTAACGATACTCATTTCTCCACTCACCCACTTATTGTTGGTGTAACGTTGTGATGCAATGCACAAAAACTGCACAAATACGGCCAATGAAAAAGTGCTGCCAACATGCACGAAATGTTGCAACAACAGAAGAAGAAGAAACCCAATTTCGGCAGTTGGAAAATACAGAAATGAATGGAAGAAAGTTAAAAACAGCGCGTGGCTTTTGGATCACGAAAAAGTTGCCACTGCGCATGCGCGCGTGCTTCGAAAAGCCCCAAGTGCTGATGTTTGATGAACTTATGGTTTTTTGACAGCATCTTTTTTCGCTTTTTGTTTCAATTTAATTTTACACGTACACACACAGTGTGCATTTTCATTTGTATTTCGTTTCTCATTTTATGCATTTCACCTTTGACCCATCAGCTACAATTCAACTCAACTCGACTGGGGGTTTTCTCCGAAAGGGCGCGACTTGTGGCGTAGTAATAACAAAGACTCGTGCATACTTGTGTACGGCCGGGGTGAGAAGGGCAACTACTGTAACTTGGGTCATTATCATTAACAATTTTACAAAGTGTGCCGCCGTACTCGTTAAATTTTACAAGTACGACGACACTTGTGAGCGACCGAAATGCAGGCGGAGCATTAAATAAGGTTTTTTGTTTTAGTTAGCTTTAGTGCTTTTTGCTCTGGAGGTTTTTAATGAGGATTTTTTTGATTGCCACTTGCTGAATGTGAAAGCAAACGCCAAGTAAAACTAAAAATCCATTTAGGGCTTCTAACCCGATACCCAAGAAGCTGCTCTGGTTTCATCAGAATCGACAGAATCTAATAAATCTTGTCGAGTTCTAAATTAAAAATTTTTTAATTACAAATTTCAAATAAATTTTTATCTTAAACAATTCGTTGTGTGAGTTCAACGAATGTGAACTCCACTTACAAACCCATTCAGAGCTTCTAACTAGTCTCCTTCCAATACCCATTTTTCGGCTCAAGAAGCTGCACTGGCTTCGTCTGAATCGAATTCTAAATAAAAAAATTACGAATTAAAAAATTTCAATTAATTGTTTAATTAATTCAGTTTGTTGTATGAGTTCAACGATTGTGAGCACCACTTACAAACCCATTTAAGGCTTCTAACTAGCCTCCGGCCGATACTCATGTTTTTAGTCAAGAAGCTTCTTCAGAAGCAACAAGGCCTGATAAAACTTATGTCGAATTTAAATAAAAAAATTATTATTATTTATTATTATTATTTATTTATATTTATTTATTATTTATTTATAATTTATTTATTATTTACTATTTATTTATTTATTGTTTATTTATTATTATTATTTATTTATATTTATTTATTATTTATTTATTACAAACCCATTTAGGGCTTCTAACTAGTCTCCTTCCAATACCAATTTTTTTGCCCAAAAAACTACAACAGCTTTGTCAGAATCTTCAGAAGTCTGACAAAACTAATAACGAGTACTAAAAAAAATTTACATTTAAAAAATTTAAATAAATTGTTTAACTAAAACAAATGTCAGTCGAACACCACTTCTAATGTTTCCCACGCGCAAAGTCAAACATTTGACGCCTGATTTATGTCAACTAGTGAGATGAATATCTGTCTCACAGTCATTATGACGCCGCTCACATACTCAACCATTTCCAACGAAGAGACAAAAAGCGTTGAACAATAACCAAACCGACTGTTTAGAAGTTTTGCATTTTTGTTACCTTTATTTATTTAGCCAATCACGTACATGGTTTGGTTTGGTTTGTTTGTTTTTTTCTCACTCTTTAAATATTTTTCGTTTTAAAATTGTTCTGAATGACTCGAGTACGTTTCAATGAAAAATTACGCCGAATATTTCTGTTTGGTTTTGTTTTGCAAAAACCAAAAAAATATAGCAAAATTAAATTAAAAGTTTGACAAATACAAAAAAATCGTTACAATAACATTACGCAATTTAATAGAAAAAAGTACGTGTACGTGTACGGGGAAAACGTTTCTCAATTGTTCTGTTCTGTTTTGTTTTTCTGTGTTTTTTGTTGGAGTTTTTACATTTTTTATGTGGCTTTCTGTGCACGCATAAAACATTATTTATTTTTTATTCCTTTTGTTGTACCTATGCTTGAAGTTTGTGTTTTTTGTTTGTTTTTTTTTTGCTGTTTGCAAGTTTCAATGATGTGCCAACTGTGCGGATGCGGCCTGCTGCTGGAATTCATTCAGAATGCGGCTCTGCGGTATATCAGTCTCGACACGACTGCCCACAACATCGGTGGCGGAGATTTTGTGCTGCTCCTGATCGAAGAAGATGTCAATGATAATCCTTACACCTGAAATATAAATCAGTAAGCGAGTTTCGAGTTAAGTAGGTCACAACGAAAAACAAAATATGGGCAGATCAATAGATTTTGATTTCATTCGATGGGAAAGGACTCAATCCATCTACAGATATGAACAATAAATTTAAAAATATCAGTCATTTCCTGCTCAGATCGTCAAATGTACCTCGATGGACTCGATCCAACCATAGATATGGAAAAATTTAATAATATCGGTAACTTCCTGCTCAGATCGTTGAATGTACCTAACATACATACTGCATCAAGGTATAGAAAGACCATGGGACCATTTATGATCTCGTTCATTTACATAGAGCTCGATCCAACCGAAAAGTAGTGAAGCCTGGTTAGCTGCGGAATTGAACTTGAAGTGTTTTTTTATTTCCTACAGATGATGATTTCATCACTCGAACTGTCTATGTAACTTTTAAGAAAGTAATAGATAAAATAACTTGAACTCAGAGTTTGTATATGGACAATCTTGATTAAAACATTTATATATAATTTATAAATTTATTTATATAATATTTTATAGTAAAAAAAACCCATGATCACAATCATCAATCATTGATCTATGTCATAGTTTTCTTTAGATGGTCATAGTCATGTATTTTATTTCATTTTATTTTATTTTATTTTATTTTATTTTATTTTATTTTGTTTTATTTTATTTTAATTTGTTTTGTTTTATTTTATTTTAATTTGTTTCATGTTATTTTATTTTATTTTATTTTATTTTATTATATTTTATTTTACTTTATTTTACTTTATTTCACTTTATTTTATTTTATTTTATTTTATCTTATTTTATTTTATTTTATTTTATCTTATTTTATTTTATTTGATTTGATTTGATTTGATTTGATTTGATTTGATTTGATTTGATTTGATTTGATTTGATTTGATTTGATTTGATTTGATTTGATTTTATTTTATTTTATTTTATTTTATTTTATTTTATTTTATTTTATTTTATTTTATTTTATTTTATTTTATTTTATTTTATCTTATTTTATTTTATTTTATTTTATTTTATTTTATTTTATTTTATTTTATTTTATTTTATTTTATTTTATTTTATTTTATTTTATTTTATTTTATTTTATTTTACTTTATTTTATTTGTTTTTATTTTATTTCATTTCATTTCATTTCATTTCATTTCATTTCATTTCATTTCATTTCATTTCATTTCATTTCATTTCATTTCATTTTATTTTATTTTATTTTATTTTATTTTATTTTATTTTATTTTATTTTATTTTATTTTATTTTATTTTATTTTATTTTATTTTATTTTATTTTATTTTATTTTATTTTATTTTATTTTATTTTATTTTATTTTATTCTATTATTTTATTTTACTTTACTTTACTTTACTTTACTTTACTTTACTTTACTTTACTTTACTTTACTTTACTTTACTTTACTTTACTTTACTTTACTTTACTTTACTTTACTTTACTTTACTTTACTTTACTTTACTTTACTTTACTTTACTTTACTTTACTTTACTTTACTTTACTTTACTTTACTTTACTTTACTTTACTTTACTTTACTTTACTTTACTTTACTTTACTTTACTTTACTTTACTTTACTTTACTTTACTTTACTTTACTTTACTTTACTTTACTTTACTTTACTTTACTTTACTTTACTTTACTTTACTTTACTTTACTTTACTTTACTTTACTTTACTTTACTTTACTTTACTTTACTTTACTTTACTTTACTTTACTTTACTTTACTTTACTTTACTTTACTTTACTTTACTTTACTTTACTTTACTTTACTTTACTTTACTTTACTTTACTTTACTTTACTTTACTTTACTTTACTTTACTTTACTTTACTTTACTTTACTTTACTTTACTTTACTTTACTTTACTTTACTTTACTTTACTTTACTTTACTTTACTTTACTTTACTTTACTTTACTTTACTTTACTTTACTTTACTTTACTTTACTTTACTTTACTTTACTTTACTTTACTTTACTTTACTTTACTTTACTTTACTTTACTTTACTTTACTTTACTTTACTTTACTTTACTTTACTTTACTTTACTTTACTTTACTTTACTTTACTTTACTTTACTTTACTTTACTTTACTTTACTTTACTTTACTTTACTTTACTTTACTTTACTTTACTTTACTTTACTTTACTTTACTTTACTTTACTTTACTTTACTTTACTTTACTTTACTTTACTTTACTTTACTTTACTTTACTTTACTTTACTTTACTTTACTTTACTTTACTTTACTTTACTTTACTTTACTTTACTTTACTTTACTTTACTTTACTTTACTTTACTTTACTTTACTTTACTTTACTTTACTTTACTTTACTTTACTTTACTTTACTTTACTTTACTTTATTTTATTTTATTTTATTTTATTTTATTTTATTTTATTTTATTTAATTTTATTTAATTTTATTTTATTTAATTTTATTTAAATTTATTTCATTTTAATTTAATTTTAATTTAATTTTATTTGTTTTTTTTATTTTATTTTATTTTATTTTAGTTTATTTGATATCGTTTGCATTGATTTGAAATCGTTTGCTTTGATTTGATTTCATATGCTTTGATTTAATTTGATTTAATTTGCTTTGATTTGCTATTTCTTGAATTGATTGGATATGATCGTCGATTTGTTAAATCTCTTCCAAGCTCGATTTATTTACTCAATCAATCAATTTTCCCGGCATTGACAGAGTAATAAATAAAATTATGTATTGACATTTAAAAGGCTCCAGTTTTCACACCACTTGCAAAATAAAAACTTAAAATCATGAACAATTCCTCTGACATTATTACACTTTCAGTTGGATCACAAGAGTAGTTCTCTCTCTTTATTGAACCGTAAATAGTTCAAGGAATCAGTCACAACCCTTTGGACATCAGAAAAAACAGGCATTAACAGATTTATTGGATCTGTAGATTTGTTAGATTCCTACCTCAGTTGATTCATCTACTAAATTGATGGACTTGCAGGACATTAGGAGGACAAGAATTTACAACTGAATTCATCTCCTGATAAGTACAATTTGTCCTACTTTTAGCAGTTAAAGTTTTTGAAGTATTTAATAGTTCGTCTCAGATGATTGCCACAAACCATTTAAAATATCAAACACACACTGCCACTTTCAGCAGTTCCTCTCTTTCATATCTTCTCTTTCTCCCCACGATCACGTTACTCCTTCTTTACTTACCACTCGCTGTTTTGGCAATTGTCGTCTTGCTCTGGTACGACGATTCCATGGGCTGAAAATTGGCCTCTTCTATGGAGTCCGTTGTCAAGACGAGATTGTTTCGCTCGCGCGAACACACCGTATGCAAGTTGGAGGGATGCTCCTGCATCTCATTGTCCTCCATGGTCGGCGATCTATGGTACAGAATCAAATGAAAGCAAAATTGTCTTTAAATGGCGACTGGAAGAGCGTCTACGCACTTGTTGTTGGAGTTTGGCAAGTGATCGTAAAGGAAGACTTTGTCGCTGTCGTTGGCCGAGCTACAACGGCTTCGACATGGGTGACAATTGTCGATGGGCTTCTTGTGGCAGCTGCTGTTCATGTTGTTGGTGGTGCAGCTGAGTTTGCTGCTGCAGCTATTATTGCAGCAACTATTCTGGCTGCAGCTGTTGTTCATGCTGTTGCAGCTGGGCGTGTTGTTGCAGCTGCTGACGGTGTTGTTAGTGCTGGCGGTGTTGTTAGTGCTGGCGGTGTTGTTAGTGCTGGCGGTGTTGCTGTTGCCATTACTGTTGCTGTTGGTACTATTGACATTGTTGCTGTGTAAGCCGCTGTGACCTGACAGCGTGCCAGACTTGTGCTGCTGCTGTTGTTGTTGTTGTTGTTGCTGTTGCTCCTCCTTCACCTGCGTTACAAATTGCTTGACATTCGTCTGCGAGCCAAACTTATTCACCCCAAAGTAGGACGACTTGGAGGCGGGCAGTGCGCTCGAGGGTTGGCAGCGACGCGCCGAATTCAAGGTGCCGTCTGTCTTGGCCGCCGAATTGTAGCGTTTGATCATGTCGCGCACGCTGATCGGCGCGTTCGGCTGGCCGGCGTCCGCGGTGTGCAGCGTGCCCGAGCTGTGCGACGTGTTGCTCAGGTTGTCCTCGTCGTCGAAGCTCAGGCGGCGCATGGCCGGCGATTGGTTGAGATGGTGGTGTTGTTGTTGTTGCTGCAATTGTTGTTGCTGTTGCAAGTGTTGCTTGTGCGCATTGCGGTGCTTCTTGGTGCAGCAGCTATCCATTGCTTCGAATTGTCGTTGTTGTTCGTTGGCAAATACAATAAAAAATATAAATTTGAGCAAAATTGAAATTTCCCAATGATTTTTTTTTCGTTTTTCGTCGATAAAGCAAAAAAGAAACAATACGAAAATAATAAACGATTTATTATTTTTGACAAAATTTTTATGAAAATAATAAGATTTTTATGCGATTTTTCAGGTTTTATGTTTTTGTATAATTCTCAAAAAATAAACTCTGACATCAATTCCACAACTAATCTGAAATTTTCAAATGCCAAAGAAATGAGCGAGACGGAAAGTCGTCAATCGGAAGCGTCAATGACATTTCCAGGCGACAAGACGACAGTAGAAGGGAAAACAGTGGCGAGCGTGCAGTTAGAATAGGTGATTTTTTTTTCATATGATTTCGAAGCATAAAGCATGTGATGGTGACCTTTCGTAGAACAAACGAAGGAGTCGTGCAGCCCGCGGGCAGCTTTCAACGATTGAGACACGCGGCACATGCGGCGCAATTAGCATTTGCGAAGCGGCTGGCAATTTCCGTGTTGCGTCGCCAAGTTCTATGCTTGTTTTGTGATGTTGTTGTTTTTCTATGGTGGGAGTGTTTGTGTGCGGCGGCATTATGGTTGGGCGAACTGAAATCATTGCCAATGAACGTGGACTGAAGCTTGGGAAGATCTTCGCTAAACGATGCTTTGAGTTGTAGTGGCAATTTGCAAAATTTTCAAAATATTTGAGGTTGAAATTTGAAAACTATGGACGGACGAAGAAGTTGAAGATTTTTTGGTGCAGTCTAGGTTTGAGTAGAGATTAAAAATTCAGCTCGGAACGTGGACTGAAGCTTGGGAAGTTCTTCACTAAACGATGCTTTGAGTTATGTTCGCAATTTGGGGAATTTTCAATATATTTGAGGTTGAAATTTGAAAACTATAGACTGACGAAGAAGTTGAAGATTTTTTGCTGCAGTCTCGGTTTGAGTAGAGATAAAAAATTCAGCTCGGAACGGGGACTGAAGCTTGGGAAGTGCTTTGCTAAGCAATGCTTTGAGTTGTGTTGGCGATTTGGGAAATTTTCAAAATATTTGAGGTTGAAATTTGAAAACCAAATGCTGAGGAAGGAGTTGAACATTGTTTGCTGCAGACTCGGTCCTGAGTAGGGAAGAAAAATCCAGCTGGGAAGGTGGATCGAAGCTGGGGAAGTTCTTCGCCTAAACGATGCTATGAGTTGTGTTGGCTATTTGGGAAATTTTCAAAATATTTGAGGTTGAAATTTGAAAAACAAATTCTGCAGAAAGGATTGGACATTATTTGCTGCATTCTCAGTCTTGAGTAGAGAAGACAAATCCAGCTGGGAACGTGAACCGAAGCTTGGGAAGTTCTTTGCCTAAACGATGCTATGTGTTGTGTTGGCGATTTGGGAAATTTTCAAAATATTTGAGGTTGAAATTTTAAAACCAAATTCTGCAGAAAGGATTGGACATTATTTGCTGCAGTCTCGGTCTTGAGTAGTGAGGAAACATACAGCTGGGAACGTGGACCGAAGCTTGGGAAGTTCTTCGCTAAACGATGCTATGAGTTGTGTTGGCGATTTGGGAAATTTTCAAAATATTTCAGGTTGAAATTTTAAAACCAAATTCTACAGAAAGGATTGGACATTATTTGCTGCAGTCTCGGTCTTGAGTAGTGAGGAAACATACAGCTGATTTGCCACAAAGACGAATTTTAATGTTACTCTCATACTAACTTTTTAAAAATGTTCATCCGAGTTCATGAAAAACTTAACAGAGTTAAAGTTAAGACTCTAAGTATGTACACATGTATGTATGTACGATATTTGACAATGACCTTTTCCCAAGTGCACACCTAAACATCTCAAATAACATGTCGCTTCCTAAGTCTGTTAAACGTTGAACGCCACAAGTTTATGTTAATTTAAATTGTACACCAACAAACACATTTGTCCTTCAACTACCACAGAAATCAAAATAAAATGTAAATAAAATCATAAAATCATCATAAAGTGTTACAAAACTGAAATTAAGCAGCAAATGTCTATCAAGTGACGCACTTGGCACGAAATCGAATACACGCAAATTGAAGTGTAATGACTGAAAAAAAATCACCGCTTTGGCGCATCAATAGAATGACTTGCGGTAATCTTAAAAAAAAACAACAAGAAACAACAACAAGTGCATTTATATTAAAGAAAACCATCAATCGATCTAGAAGCAACCCAACGATATCATACACCATGCCAGATTCGATGCCATTAACCGCCTCTTTTCTGGCCACAGTCAGTGTTACCGTATCGCTGTTTAATTACACATGTCGCCATTGCAGCTGGCAATCAGCAAATCGAGTTAACAATTGGCGGTTTTTTTCGGGCGGTCTAAGTTGCGGTGCTAAAGTGTGTCGGTGTTGCATCTATTGTGAAGTGTTGTTGTTGCTGTTGCTGTAATCGAAGTAGCCCAGTGCATGGTAAGATTACTTTGTCTACGTTTTTGACATCAATGCACAATTACAAGCTTCAAGTCGGGTGCAATGTGTGGTGTGTCGTTGTGGTGTCACGCTGACTGACACTTATTCTTGACATTCCAAACAAGTGGCACGTGCACTCTACCAGTTATTGAGGTTTTTTGTTCTTTGAAAATAGTTGGTTTAGAAGTGTGTCTCAGGCAGCTGTAATCTAATCTATTCGCTGGTTATGCCAGTCCTGAAGGCTAAAGCCACTCACGAGTTCGAAATTTGTCGAAATAGGCTACTAATTTGAACCCATTTTTGTTCCTTGAATCCTACTCAATTTTTATCGTATTTCCTGAGTTTCCAGTGCTATGAACTACTCAAGCCGAGTGCTTGGCAACTGTCCCTTTCAGAGGAGGTTTCCCTGCTCTGCCTAGTATCCATCGATCTACGAGTGGTTCCATCTTTCTTAGCTAACATCTAATTTGATTTTTCTAACAAACATTTGCAGATTTCCCATGATTTCCTCGAAATATTTCAATATTTAACATACACACCCTACCCTCTACTGCAGTGAGACTAAACATCATCAATAGATGGACACGTACTGATTTCGGTCACTGCCAGATTCTAGGCAGCTCACCTGACCTACGGGACAATATAGATTACTCGCTACCATCATTTGTTTTCAACTCCAAATTCTCAACCCTCATACCTCACAGACAGGAGTGGGAACAAGACACGGTTCCGAAAACTGGAGTATGTTTTTATACTGACGGCTCCAAATTGGATGGTAGAGTAGGGGGTGGAGTTATGTGTGAAAATCCACCCATGGAAGAATGTTTTCGTCTTCCAGATTTCTGCAGTGTCTTCCAAGCGGAAGTTCTGGCCATTTTTAAAGCCCTGTCTATGCTAAAACAATGCAACCTCCCTAAAGGTATGGTTCGCATTATCACTGACAGCCAGGCAGCAATTAAATCCCTCAAGAAGGTTTCAACCACATCGAAAGTGGTTACTCTTTGCCGCTCCCTACTAAATGAGCTAGGGCATGCGCACGACATTACCCTTATCTGGGTACCGGGCCACAAAGACATCAGTGGAAATTGTGTAGCTGATGAGCTTGCCAGGCGTGGCACCACCCTCCCGCACTTCAACACCTCATTTACGGCAGGCATTCCTCTCGCTTCCTGTAAACTAATGATCTGTTCCCTCTACCTCGACAAGGCTAACAGGCGATGGCAAGGGGAGAGCACATGTTCCATAACTAAACAGCTCTGGCCTGTTTTTAATCTTAGGCGAACAAGAGCACTTGTTTCGCTTAGCAGGCAACACATTTGTAAGGTCGTCGCAATCCTGACTGGCCACTGTCTTTTTGGACGCCATGCTTCCAGGCTAGGCGTCAACGGTTGGGACTTCTGCCGCAGTTGCTTCAATGAAGAGGAGGAGGAATCTATCAGCCATCTTCTCTGCAACTGTCCGGCTCTATCTAGACGAAGATGTAAGACTCTAGGATCTCCTTTCTTCGACAACTTGAATGACCTCAGTTCAGCCAAAATCAATGACTTGCTTGAGTTCATTCACTCCTCGAAATGGCTTGTATAGGCTTCTCGACTTGCAGTAAGACAGACCTTTCAATTTGTGGTATCACAACGGGCCCATTCCGTGGCCTAAGTGTGTCTCTCGGCAAGTCCCAGGCCAAGACAGCCACTTTAACCTAACCTAACCTAACCTAACATACACAACTTTATGAAGTTTTTATTTATTTTGGCCAAATAATTATTTTAAACACTTTTTCAATTAAGTTTTGTGCCAAAATTTTGTACTATTTTTAAATGAAAAATCGTCATTACCAGGGAAAGGATTTTGTGGCCTTTTTTGTTTGCTGCTAGATAGAGCATTTCTGATTGAAAATGTGCACGAATTAGGTCCTCCTGATTAGAAATATACGAGGGCGGGTCAATAAGTCCGTGACTTTTTGAATTTCCCGCCTCTTAATTGAAATGGCAACACTGCTCCCGTCAACAGTCATCTGTCAGTTGACTCTTGTCAAAAATTGAACAAGCTGCGACATTTAGTTTGTTTTTGACAGCCGTTAATATCAGACTACCGCGTTGACTGGGAAGAAAATGGAAAAAAGTGAATTTCGTGTGCTCATTAAGCATTATTTTTTGCGGAAAAAATCCATTACGCAAACCAAGGCTAAGCTTGATAAATATTATGGGGACTCTGCACCATCCATTTCCATGGTAAGAAAGTGGTTTACTGAATTCCGATGTGGCCGTACAAGCACGAAAGATGCCGAACGTTCTGGACGCCCAGTTGAGGTCTCCACATCCGAAACAATTGAAAAAATCCACATGGTTTTAGCCGATCGGCGATTAAAAGTGAGAGAGATTGTGGAAGCCATAGGCATCTCACATGGCTCAGACGTTTCAATTTTGAATGATCATTTGGGTATGAGAAAGCTTTCCGCAAGATGGGTGCCGCGTTTGCTCACAATCGACCACAAACGCAACCGTGTGACAATTTCGCTACGGCTAATTTCGGGCTACGAATTGCTCCCTTATCCCGCCTATTCACCCGATCTAGCCCCAAGTGACTATTTCTTGTTCCCAAACTTGAAGAAATGGCTCGGCGGAAAGAGATTTGCCTCCAATGACGAAGTCATCTCACAAACAAATGCCTATTTTGAAGACCTCGACAAATCATATTTTTCGGAAGGGATAAAAAAACTGGAGAAACGTTGGGCTAAGTGTATAGATCTCAAAGGAGACTACGTTGAAAAATAAAATAACTTTTTATCTAAAAACCTGTGTTTCATTCAAAAAGTCACGGACTTATTGACCCGCCCTCGTATGTAGTATATCACTTTTATTTTGCCTTTTTTTGCCTTAAAAAGGCAGTTTGCCTTTTTCACCCATAAATGCCTTTTTAGTGCCTATTTTACCTATAAATGCCACAAAATGACTTTTTCAAGATTTGTCGGGGGCCTTTTTATTTTTTCTTTCGTTTTTAATATTTTCCCCCTTTTTTCGCAAAAATACCTTGAAGCTAAAAAAAAATTAAGTGGCAACATTGCAATTTCGTTAACTTATCGATGTTTTTACATTGATTTGATCATTCTTAAGCCGTTATTTTTTGTTGTGCAGTCGAAAATTTAAAGAAAAAAACATGCCAAAAAAAAGTTCGGTTAGCGCAAAAATTTTATTTATTTTTTTGTGATACAAGTACGGCTTTTATGCTTTTATATGAGAAATTAAAATATGAATTTGAAATATGTGCCTACATTTCAATTAAAATATCTTAGTTTTAGTTTTTAAACTATCTTTGAAAACCTTGATGTTCCTTTTCTTTTACAAAAAACGAGGTATAAATATTGTATGTTGCATACGTCAGATGAAATAAAATTATTAAAAAATACATACCGTTTCCCCTTTTTTTAGATTTTCTAGTATTTTTTTCTTATTTTTAAATGCCTGTTTTTGCCTTTTTAACAGTTTTTAATGCCCTATTTTGCCTTTTTAGGCAGTTTTTAGTGCCTTTTTCTGCCTTTTTGGCAGTTTTTAGTGCCTTTCCGTGCCTTTTTTGCTATTTTATTTTGCCTCTTTTATAGGTTTTTAGGTCCTCAAAATCCTTTCCCTGGTCATTACTATTAGAACCCAAACTTTGAACGTTTCGATACAAACGATGGTCGTTTAATTTGAGATCTTGGGCTAATATTACCCAATAAAGAGTCTTAGACTAGACTATGACTAGACTATGAGTCTATATTAGACTCAAGTCTCGCAGCAAAACTTGTCAGGTTATCATCCTGGACAAGGCCAACTTTTGCGAATAACACTGAATGGGCACAGCGACTAAATTCAAATTTGTATACTCGTAGATTACATTGGACTGCAAGATGAAAAAATAGGCATATGGAACTGAACTGAAATACTGTTACCAAAATTACTTTTGCTGGCCCACGTAGACGTAGTTCGTATCGCTGAATTGTGCCAAAATAAAACACACTGAAATTTTGTACCATAGTTCACCACTATAGTCACTTTATATACAGTTTTCCAAAGTCACTTTCACTACAGTGATTTACTAGTCACTTTAATTTCATCTCACTTTTCCACTCCGAGTTACATCGTTGCTTGTCAACACCAAATTGACTCACAGCACCTTTTCTGGCTACGTTTTTAACTTGTCTGCCTGGAGCGTAACTTATTCTCGAACATTGCAACATTGTCTCGAACCTTCTTTGCGATAATTTTTGCAAAATTATCATGCCCCCATAAATTATGCAATGCTGCTGCTGTCGAAAAATGCCTGTTCCGTGTTGTTGTGTTGCGTTTTCAATCATAATTATTCGTCATTAAAATCAACGTCTAGTTCCTTATTGATTCCAGAGTCACTTCTTTTAAATAAAAGTTCATCACGTATATATAAAAATTAATATTTATAAGAAGTTATCTCAGTGGAATAATAAAAAATGTGTCATTTCAGACCATGAAAATAAAAAATAAAGTGGAATTGATCCCAGAGTTATTTTTTTTAACAAAAGTTTATCACGTTTTTATAACAATTAAATTTTATAAGAAGTTATCTCCATGGAATATTACAAATTGTGTCCTTTCCGATCGTGGAAATGAAAAATAAATTGGAATAAAATGTGGGATAAATTTGAAAAAATCAACTTAAAAATGTATAGAAAATTTTGTATCACATGTGAATATTTGTGTTCTTGGGTTAATGAATCTAAAATCAACATAAAGAGATCGAAACAACAGACACATTATTCATCAGGTAAAGAAACTGTTGATGTCTTCATCGGCAGGGACTCTCAGACATTGTTAAACGCCTTGTAAGCATTTAAGGTCAAGACTTTTTTTTTCATTGAAATAGTGAACATTTTTATGATATATACATAGTTCAAATTTTCGAATTGTGCTGCTTGCACCGTCACATTGCAACTTGTGCTGCTCGTTCAGCCATCAGTCGCACCTGTCAGCAGCCACTCAACCACATCAAGAGGTATGGCAACCAGTGAAGGTGACATGAAAATCTGTTATTAACGTCACATTTAAAGTTGTTGGTCTTTGATTTTCATTATTGCCGTCTTGTTCGCTTTAAACGGGCAAAGCGTACTTTTTGCTTTCAACTCGAGTTACGTGTGGCAGCAGTTACGTAATCAATTGGCTTTGATCATGAAAATGTGCGAACACACAAGTGCACACATCGTTCATTTGGTTGCTGTCGGCGACGATGAGCGCACTCGACAATACATACATATGTATGTACATACATATAAAAGTACATTTGTCGAATAATATTTTGGGTCACCAAAATCGAATGTGTGCTGCCACACTTGAACGCAGCCACCCATACATACGCAACATAAGTACGTAAGTACGAAGACGTGCACAACGGCGCCATTGAGACTGAGCCGCGGCGCTACTTTAGGCCATAAAGTAGTGAAAAATATAAACCGTAAAGCAGTTGAATATTGCATGTGCAAATCATTAAGACGGGCACGGGTGGCGGGTGACAAGTGCGGTAAATGTGCGCCGTGCAATGAGGTTCGCTTCGGTTTGTTGGGGGATTGGGTGCGCCAATAAGCAACAGTCGCGCAGTCGCACACAATGCACTGAAGGTCATGTCGGCGTATGATTTGTGCCAATGACTGTGGCATCTTCTAATTTACTGCGTCTCCTTTTTCGACTTGGTCTTCGTTTTGTTCTTCCTCGTGTTTTTAGAGGCAGACACTTGATAACTTAAATGGTTCATTTTTCAGCTCATTGTTGGCTAAATTGTAAAATTGTAGCAAAGTGCACCAAGCGCAATTCTATCAAGATTTCCCTCATGCAATTCTATAGTAATTGGAGCTTTGAAGCTAATTACAACAAAGGTTAATACACGGCACAAAACTGGTTGGGTGCTATTTGAAACGTGAGAGATTGGTCGGTTAGCTTTCGCTTCACAAAAGTGGGGATGTGCTAGTTTAGGTTATAGAAGGGTTGTGTGCTGCATGCACTTTAACTCGGAGAGCCTGTTGGGCTTATTGCGATTCACTTTATTTAATAAATCTGTTTCCCTTCCCTATCTGTTGGGTTTTTTCTAGATCCAGACGGGATCGTTGAGAAATCATTTGGTTCATTGAATAAGCTGGCCTTGAGAGTCCGGAGCTGTCTTTCCTATAGTACTGGACAGTGCTATGGCAGGTGCTTCATTGATTTCACTGCATCCTGAGGAATGGGTTAAAAAAGATCCAAAGTCTATGGAAAACTTGATGACAAGTAGATTTCGACAATACATTTTGATTTTTTGCTTCGTACAAACGCCAAAGTTCACAACCTAGCAACATTGTTTGTATGGGAGGCGACCTCTGGTGGTGAATTTTTGAACCGTTATTAATTTTGTATTTGTTATACTAAACAATTTTGCGTGTTGTTGAATAAATCATTCAAATCGGTTCGGTAGTTTCTGAGATACAATGTTTACTTGCTTACTTTACTACAATTTCAACTGGGGAGCCAATTCGATTGAAAATTACTAGTTTTGTATGGCAGCCCCCTTAAGAGTTGCAGATAGCGGATAGATATGTATGGAAAAAACATTCGGAAGGAAAAATAAATGGGGGTCAGTCTCACATTTGATATGTCTGGGGGCAATCTGGGACCAATGGGAATCTATTTTATAAAAACAATGATTTTGTATGGGAATCCCATTAAGGGTTGGAGTTAGGAGATAAGTATGTTCGAAAGAAATGTTCAGAAGGAAAAATTAGTGGGGTCACTGATAGATTTTAACCCTCTAAGAGCTATTTCTGAGCTGCTGTGGAGCAATTTTCGAATTTTCAAGTATTTTTGTGAACAAAATTTTATAAAACTGTATGGGAGCCCCATTAAGGGTTGGAGTTAGGAGATAAGTATGTTCGAAAGAAATGTTCAGAAGGAAAAATTAGTGGGGTTACTGATAGATTTTAACCCTCTAAGAGCTATTTTTGACCAGCAGTGAAGCTATTTTCGAATTTTCATGCAAATTTTGTGAACAAAATTTTATAAAATTATATGGCAACCCCATTAAGGGTTGGAGTTAAGAGATAAGTATGTTCGAAAGAAATGTTCAGAAGGAAAAATTAGTGGGGTCACTGATAGATTTTAACCCTCTCAGAGCTATTTCTGATCAGCTGTGGAGCAATTTGGCAAATTTTCAGCAATTTTGTGAAAAAAAAAATTATAAAACTGCTCACAATGTAAATTCTATTAGTGTAGTTTTTAATACATATTTTGGTTTGGTTTTAATGCACTTTAAAGCATTTACATACAATAAACTTTACGTTCAGTGCATTTAGTATTTGACACTAAAAAAGAGCTGAAGATAATATCGAGCATTGCTAAAGGTTAGTCATGCCGATAAAAGCAGCCTTGCTCTTCCTACTTTTTTTAGCAGCAGTAACAACAACAATGCCAACAAAAACAACAACAACAACAAAATTGCACACAATTAAAATGGCTCTAAATAAATGAAATCAGCTTGGAAATCAAAGCACTTTACCACTTTTCGGGGTCGCAGCTTTGCATTTTAAGTTTCATTGCTAACACCAGACAAATCACGTTCTGGCAATTGTGTCAGCCAGTCCCCCACTGCTTGTGAACAGGGGAAGAAACAACGAAATGGGTGCAGACAGTTGTTGTTTTCATTTGAAATTTTCTGTTTACGGCCACTTGAGGTCAGGTCAATTGGGAAGGTGGCAATTGCTGCATTCACTACGGCAGCAGCAACAATTGAATTGCCACTCGCAAATAATTAATTTGTTTATTAATTGGACAAGGTTAATGCAACGCCCACGTACGCGTTTTTCATTTCTCAGTTGCTCGCTGCTGCTGTGTGCGCAAATATTCGCACGCCACCGAAAAGAGAGGAACGAGTTGCGGCAGCAGTGAGTCGCTAAGGTGTAGAAATAATTTCAATTTCAATTACATTTCAATGTGAATTATTAGCAGCCAAACGGCAGCCGACCGACAGCACTGATAGGCGCACAATGGAAGGGCGTCCAGCTGTTAGACAGCAACAGGGGCGCAGTGCTGCTGTCCAATGACAGCAAACTGTTGTTGTTGTTGTTGCCATTAACCGCACGCGTAGTATTTACTCAAAAAGACATAACATTTAATAAACCATGAAAAAGCCCAACAACAACAAAAAAAACCAACAAAGCCAACACACAAAAGCAATGAACAATGCAAGCGGTGCGTAAGTGAAAGTACGCGTAACATGCTGCAATCTTTGGTGGTGTTGTTATTGTTGTTGCAAAGCAAACAAACTCAACATTTTTGACTAATTCGAAAAAGTTCAAAACAACAGACGCAACAACTGTTGGGCCTAAGGCCACAGTGAGTGGGCAATTTTGTGCAGCCCCATGTTGTTGTTGTCGTTGGTGTGGTAGTCAACAAATTGCTGTCAACATGACACCCGCAACATGGCAGCTGCATTTCACGCATCTGGGGTCAGGCAGCTGTTAAACTTGGCTGCCAGTTGTGTTGTGCTTGCAACACAGTTTTGAAGCTCGCTGCATGCTTATCGTAAAATTGTCAACTTAGCCGCTTAAATGCGGCTGCTGTGCGTGTGGCAGTTTGATTTATGGTTTAGCCTTTCAATAAAATCGCATGGAAAATAAATGTGTGACAACAGTTGGCTGCAATGTGTAAACTTATGCAACATGCAATAAACAATGCAAAGCTGGACCCAATGCAAGGAGAAGGTTTGGGTGGTTGGAATCTACCTCATGTCGCTAAAGCTGATTTTATTCTGAGATTAATTTGAATATGATGATGAATTGAATTGATTTGAATTAATGAATTGAATGAATAAGTGTTAGGAAGTTTAGTTATGTTTTTGAAAATTTTGAAAAAATAATGCGGCAAAAGAGTCATAATTCAAAAATTGCAAATTTTCAATAGAGGCAAAAAACTGTTAATCCTTCAGAAGCAACGCAATTGTCATTGAAACTGACATAGTTACTGTATTTTTCCTGTTAAAAAAGAAAAAGCAGGGACCGGAAAGCCGCAGCCGCCGTGGCTCAGTTGGTTAGTGCGTTGGACCGCGAGTCGAAGGCAGCGACCCAGGTTCAAATACTGCCTGTAATAACACCTAAAAAAAAAATAACGGGAAAACTCGTTTTCTCTTTCGATGGCTGTCCTCTCAGCTGGAAATGGCAAACCTCTGAGAGTAAAAATTGCTTATGAAAGAGCTCCCAACCTGCCGTTCGGAACTGGCATAAAACTGTAGGCCCCTTCCGCCCGCGTACAAATTCACACGCACAACACGGGTGGTTGCGGGAAGCTAGGCCTTAGTCTCGCGTAAGCGGGCTGTTCTGCCAGTCAATTATTAATTATTATTAGAGACCGGAAAGTCACTGAATGATTTTTATTGATGACTTAAAAAATAAAAATAATTGAATGAGTTTTTTGATGACTTTTAAAAATAAAAGTCACTTACTGATTTTTATTAATAATAGTAAATAAAAGTTACTGAATGATTTTTATTGATGACTTTTATAAATAAAAGTCACTGAATGACTTTATTAATGACTTAAAAAATAAAAGGTACTGACTGATTTTCATTAATGACTTTTATAAATAAAAGTCACTGAATGATTTTTATTGATGACTTAAAAAGTAAAAGTCATTGAATGAGTTTTTTGATGACTTTTATAAATAAAAGTCACTGAATGATTTTTATTAATGACTTAAAAAATTAAAGTCACTGACTGATTTTTATTAATGACTTTTTTAAATAAAAGTTACTGTCTGATTTTTATTAATGACTTTTTTAAATAAAAGTCACCAATAATTGTTATCATAGGACAAAAAAAAAAAAATCGAAAAAACTGTTATTTGTAGACTAATAAGAAAAAAATCAAAAATAATTGTTATTATAAGATTTTTAAAACATAAATACAAAATAACTGTTATTTGTTGAGTCATTAAATAAAAGTAAAAAAATAACTCTTAAACATTGATTTTTATAATAAAACTTATAACTGCTACGGTCCCTGAGAAAAGGACGTAATGATAAGAATGCAATTTTTTAAGTCAGTTGCTGTATTTTTCCTGGTAAAGAAGAAGAAAAAAATAATAAGTGATAAGAATGCATTTTTGAAGTAGTTAGAGATGTGTGCTGTGAATTATTTATGAAATTTATTTTATTTATGAACTTATTTATGAAAAAAAAGTTTTAAACAAATTTTAAGTTATGACTCTTTTGTATTTAGTGTGCAATATATGTACATATCTTCAAACTAAACCTCTATATAGTTTTTTAAAACATACATCAAGGTCCCCAAGCCAGCCACACCTTTGAAAGTAACACTTGCATTAGAAACTTTTATATCTTCAAGGGGCCCAAAACTCACCAACTCTGATCTTAGCGCGAGTTGTGACCTTAAATTTCAAAAGATCTTTAACTAGTCGTAGATAAATATGTACTATACAAATGTATAAATATACGCAAATGTACATAACTATTTACATTCCAATTGTCTATCTGCCTTTACAAAGCTTAAATATGTATCTGACAATCTGTGAAGTAAACAAACTTTGTGAAAAAGTACACTTTTAAACTATTTTAAACTAAATAAAATTCAACAATATTTACTGTGAGTATTTGCATGTCCATGGACAGCTTCATCTTGATCCTACTCACGTTTCACCAGCGAGTGTTGTGTTTGACGCGTGGGAGTTGCCAGCTACCAGCTGCCAGCTTTTAGCACATTTACAACAACCACACACAACACACTGAACTGTTTAAAGTCAAAAAACTGCCTGAGAATTGCCATGAAAGTGTTGTCTGCAATGTTGTAAAACTATTTTTAGATTGCCGAAAAAAAAACGATTCTAAAATTTTCGGCCGAAATATGATGCCTGCAAATGTAGGTCAAAAGATTGAAATTTTTTTTATTCGAAAGCTCATCAAATTAAAAGCAAAGCAGACACAATTAATCAGACTGCATGAAGCTTTTTAATGAAGTCATTTTTTTTCGGCTAAACAAAATAAAACTGGCTTGAAGTTTGTTTGCAAAACACTCGAGAAGAATACGTAAAATTTCAATTGGAATGCCACAAAACAAAAAACAACAAAAACAAAACACAACGGCAACAAATTATAATAATAAAAATAACTAGAAACACAAAAAGCAAAGTTGTTGTTGTTGTTGTTGAACCAGTGTCAGCATTTTCAAATTTTCTCAGCATTGAGACAATAAAGTCGCTGTCTGATCTGTGTTCAAAAGTTGAGTTGAACACTAACTGAATGCGGCTCTCGAAGCCGCAAGTGGCAATTGTAGCCTATTTCTGGCAAGTGTACATATTTATGCGATATTTACTGTTAGCCGAGGCACTTCAACTCGAATGGGCACTTGTCGGACTACAACAAGAGCACAGCAATTGCTGGCATTGGCAGAAGGTCAATTGGTCAATTGCTGCGCCTATGAAATGGAAATATTTGTACTCTGTGTCCAAGTGGTCGGTCAGTCTGTGCGCTGTGCAACATTGACCTTAGCAAAGTGGCTGCCGCAGGCTCGTGGCTGCTGTGGGCGCTGATATTCAAATAAAGACTGAACAATGTCCAAAACAACAACAAGAACAATAGCATCAATAATCAATATGCAGAATGCCGAAAAAGTTCGCTTCATTACTCAGCAATTGCTGCTTATGCCGTTATAGGTTATGCCGAATGAAACAATTGCCTCTCAACCTCAGCGCACTGAAGCGGTCAACATTGGTTGAGCATCGCTTTGTTTCATTGGCTGAACTTGACCAAGTACACAGTTGCAAATGCAGTCATTGCTGAAAGAAGAAGGCTTATTCATGGGCTGCGCTGCTGCTTATGGCATTATGCAGGCTGCAAACAACAACAACAACAAAAGCAAACAACATAACGCTAAACAACTAGAACATCTCTGCGAAAAGGTCAACTCTATAAATTTTGCAGCGCGCAATAAATTGTCAACATGCAGCAACTAAAGTGTAGCAGCACAAAAGCATCTACAACAAAGCGAATACAACAAAATACACGCGCAGTGAAAATTCAGTAGGTATGGCAACAGAAAAACGAAAGACTCAAACAACAAACGCGTTTCGTAGTAAACAATCGCACGCGATTGCCAATCCCTTTGGCATTCTGATGCGAATAAAAAGAATAAGTGAGCGAAAAAGAGCACAAAAAAGAGCAACAAAACTGTTTAATGACTTTACGGATTTAATTAATCCGCTTAAACTCGACACTGCACGTAGATCGTATGAGCTCGTAAATTTAACCTTCCACTGACAGCTTAATAAACCTACAGGCGCTTTGCTTGCCATCAGTGAATTCTTAACCCATATTTTTTGGCATCAGTTTTTGATTATTTTTCGTTCAATAATCTTAAGCGTTTTCAATTAGAGATTTATGTTCTCAGAATTAATTCGTTTTTATATCGGTTTCCCTATTTTTCTGGTGTTTATATTCGTATTTATATCTTTCTTATTGATTTGGATTAGTCTTATGTCATACATTGTTATATGGAATTTTTTTTATTTTCCAACTTTTATAAAAATGTTCTACTTTTAAAGCCTCAAATCTCCCCTCTGATCGCCTGAATTGTTTTGACTTTTAATTAATTTTCAATTACACCCACAAATTGTTGTCGCTGCATCCTCAACAATCCAATTAAAGCAAAGCAAATCGCAATAATTCGCACAAGCAGTATGAGTAGCTTCAATAAAACAACAACAACAACAACAGCTACTGAAACATGCGTGCGCACTGCAGTCACCCTGAACAACGACATGTGCTCGTTGATTGCCGGCAATCGAAAGCATCCACTTTCGATGCGGTTACGGCACAATGCCATTGCATCAGATTGTCATCATCAATTTCGCATCATAAATTAAAGCGCACACTGTTTCCTCTTGTTCTTCTTATTTAATGGTAAACGTGCAACCTTCAGCCATTTGTGGCTGAATATGGAATTACGTTGCAATCGAATTGTGGCAATCGCATCCAATGGGCCCATTGTCCAATAATGCCAATGCACTGCAATGTATAAAAATGTGTAACGAATTTCCTGCCACAAAATCAAAATTAAAAAAAAACATCTATATTTTTGTATTTTTTGGAGTCATTACATGAAGGATGAGATGCGGTATTCAAATATTGATTGCCTAAATTCAACACTGCCAGAGCGGTGCATTTATCATTAGGCACTCACTAGCGGCGCCGCCGTACATCGTCAGCGCTCAGAGCAAAGTGACTGAAAACACCGTTCAGATCCACCTTGAAATCTTAATCAACTAAATCATGTACCAATCAATTATGGCGCATAGAAAATATGAAACATTTCGAATTGTGTTCGGGCTGTTTGTTTCAAAGTTGAATGCATTCGGCCAATGTCTGTGATGCGAGATGTCTGGCCAAATTTGTGCGGCCGTAAGCAAAACAAAAAAAAAATCATTTTTTCTCCTGCTCATCATTTTGTATTAACACATCATTTGCTAATGAGAACATTTGTAGTTTTCGTTAGAAGGCAAATTTTTTCATATTCTTTGCGACTTTTCTGCTTTTATCTATTTCACTTTGATTAATTTAATTTTAATGCCAATGGCTGTTTGGTAAGAACAACAAGAATGGACTTAGTGATTCGAATTATGTGGAAGTAGTAAATAAATTGGTTTAGAAGTTTGTGTTTATGACACGACACAATGTGAAAAATGTTTAGGTATTTAGGTATTTTGACTGTAAGGCAAATGATTTGCTACTTCTTGCATTATCAGACAGACACTTAATTGATTGACTAATTTGCTTTGTCAAAGAGCAAAGTAAATTTAAATTTGCGTGTTGAAGTGGCACTCTAAGCTTCCGCATATGGTTTAGTCTAAGCTTGATATTTATTATATGGGGAGACACTTGAGGTCGAAATCATTGGCATGTATGCAAAAGTTCTATGAAAGTTTTTAAAGTTGGGCACATGGGCAACACTAAAAAGCAGTGGAGAAGGTTCTGTACAGAACTTTTGAGCCCAGTAACATTTGAAACCACACTTGCTACATCAAATATATGTGAAAGTGATATTTGGTTGGGTTTTTACCTCCAAAATCCCTCTAACTTTTAAGCCCAATATTATTTAAAACCACATTTGAGACAAACAATTTATGAGAAATTGATATTCAGTGGAATTTGAAACCCAAAAATCCAACTTACTTGGCTGATACGGACTAAAATACTGAAAAACTTTAATACATAGAAGGAGAAAACTTCATGAATTGAGATTACCTTCACTGGCAAAACCATCAAATAACCAAAACAATTAAGTTTTTCTTCTTCCTTATTCACTCCAGATGAGCGAAAAGGAAAAATGCCTTCCTTGTATTAGTTTGGTTAACCCATTGCTGCCTAATGGGTAAAATTTTACCCATGAAAATTGATTTTTTTTTAAATCACAAAAAAGTCAATGTTTGAGATTTCTCAAAACCATTGATAGGGATAGTTAGGGTAAAGATGGAACTACCTTAACCTAGTAAAGGTCACCCTAAAATTCACCATCTAGCTAGAGTTACCAGACTCCAAAAATCTTGAATTTTCCGGAGGTGGAAAATGGGACGAAACGTAGTGGCCTTAGAACTTCCCAAAAATCTGCCTCCTAACTCACCTGTAAAAAATACAACTTTTGTTCACGTGTTTAGCTGATCACTTCACAAAGTATGGAAAAAAGCTACCATTGAGATATAAAGCTGAAATTTTGTTTCTGATCATTTTGGGTCACTTCTAGGTCGTGCATGAAATTTTATCAAAATCGTATGGGCGGAACTGGTACCCGGCAGCAATGGGTTAATCGATTGAAGCTCTGTCAGGTTCACAGATCTATGTAATGGGGCAATCTGTAGAAAACGCGCCTCCGTATGTCAAAGTTTATTACTGGGTTGTGTAAAGTTTCCTCTGCGCATTTATTGCTGCTAGTTTGGTGGTGTTATGGGAAAACACAGGGGTTAGTGTCTTTGATAAGCTAACTTGGGTTAATGTATGCGCTGCAACATATTTCCGTTAGTCTGTACGGGCACTGCTAATAGTGTTGTTGTTGCTCTGATATGACTAGACTCTGATATGACTGACTACCAGGGGCGGACTGGGGCTCCAGGGGCCTCCCGGGCATATTGAAAGAAGGGCCCCACATTAAAGTTTTCTGTTAGATAATAAATTAGTAATAACAGTGCAAGAACTTTTTGATAGTAAATTCCTTAAGTACAGGTGATAACGGAGAAATTAAATGTACATTCATATATAGTTACTGAACGAAAAAAAAATTTATTCAAAAATTATTCATACGCCTCTTAAAGTTAGGTATTTTTAACAAAGTTTTCATCGGAGAGTACATACATTATTTGCCTATATGTAGTTATCAATATCAGACTTAGGGAATAATATTTATGGTTTCCAAAAAGTTGCTACACTCTCTTACTCGTGTCATTACTGACTTATGTTTTTAAACATTTTTGCATCAAACTACTTTTAGTTGCATCGGGGCCCACATATTTTTTCTCACACATATTTTACACATATTTTTCTTACACATTTTAGCCTCCTGCCCCGACGCACCGGGGGCCCACCGGGCATTTGCCCGGTTGCCCATTGGCCCAGTCCGCCCCTGCTGACTACATAAAAATCCACTGCTGCTCAACACAACTGATTGAAATAAAATGAATAACATTTTGTTCTGTCGGTAAAGGATTCGACTGGGTCAAGCTGTGGGGATGGGAAACATTTAGATAGAAAATATTAGAATTAATTAGATTTTTATGACCTCTCCCAAGACCTTTGAGATGGGATCCCAGCAACACTTTATGCTGGGCTTCATTTCTCATCTCGTTAATATTTTTATTGAAAAACTTCATTGAAGAAGCAAATTGAACTGAGGATAGCTCAAACATTGTCAGTTTTTTGGCATTTGAGAAATCGTATGATTTGAATCCTAATAAGATTATAAGGATCTGTATACCACAGATTGACATAATAAAATGTATTTCACTTGTGCATAGAATTAACAGTTGTCATACTCACACAAAACTTGTTCATATTTTGAATTTTTTCTAAAACAAATCTTCTATTTTTCTTTCGTTATTTTGCCACACCAACTTTTCATCTGTTGTCCCTACCCAACGATTAACAGCATTAATCCAAAGTGCAACATTGTTAACAAACTTCAACTACTATACAAAATTATAGAAACCCAGTGCTGAAGAAATAAAATATAATGTCAAGAAATTGATTAATGGTGTTCTACCACTCTAAGCTCAAACATGAACACACCCCTGATGTAGCATACCACTTATTGTGTGTTTATATCGATTTTGTCTTAATCAGTTTTGAGATCTTCGGTAAAAACTTTAGCTTCGTGGTATCACAGATTTTTTATAGATATCTCGAAAATTGGTTAGATTGAAAATATTGCAGATTACTATTGTAGAACTGGTTTGATGAGGGTTCGAGCTGATACAAGAATGTATGGTAGCTGATATGCATTCGCCTCTTCCAATTCCAATTCCAATTTTATTAAGACAAGAAGGATACAAAACACATCATTCACGCATGAAGCTACATACATGTACATGTTATCTGTGTATTTGTGTATCTTTTTGGCGAATGCCCTCTACTAAAAAAAATCTTCCAAAGCAATTAACGTATGGAGCGAGCGACTTTATTGAAATGATGAAGTGAGAATCGAATCTGTGTTTCTATGTATCTGTGTATCTTTTCAACAAATGCCCCCTACTCCAAAAAAACAAAAACATCTCCCAGTGACCTGATTGAAATGATGATGTGAGAATCGAATCTGTACACCGAATCTGTTATCTTCTTGGCGAATGCTCTTGACTTCCAAAAAACATTACTCAAACCTTGAATATGGAACGCAGACTCATACAGAGGTCAGGGTAATGCTTCCATCGGGAACTCGCCCCTATTGGACATCACAATGATCCTTAAGGGTCTTCAGGTATACTCGCTGATGTTCGGAAAGTTGTCTGTTTAACCTAATTTAACTTAAAACAAAAGTGAAGCACTGAGAGTTGTAATGAAGCGTACTCGATTCAGTGTTGGGCTTAGTTGACATAACTAACAAAACAAAAAATTTTAAACTTGCCGTACACCAAAATGTGGGGCACTTTGATAGAAATTCTTCCATAAAATGACTCAATGCAAGTTATTCAATAAAATAAATAATGCAAAAATTCAATGTCAGCCTAAAAGTATACAAGAAAGTTCTAAAAATTATTCGCATTACACAAAATGGTTTATATTCACATGATTACAATCAAATTTGGGGCCTACTTTTAGGCTGTTTAGTTTTGTGCTGTTTGACCCTTTCGCTACAGGTTTTTACTGGGGAAAGTTACAATTTTAAATTTTACGTTTTAGGCTTCTATGTTTCCATAAGACATTTTTTAATTTTTATACTCGGACCCTGTATTTTAGAGTGTTTTCCTATGGGAGTAACCACATCGTTGTGGCAGTAAAAATTACTTAAACATTAAACTTTTTACGCATAACGAAAATTTGAATATCTCTTCATTTACTTCAGCCAAAATTAAAAAAAAAAGTATCTAAATTGAAAGAAAACGTCAAATTAAAAAGTTCTCGAATTTTCTCTGCTTCTTCTTCCTTTACTATGTCAAGCGACATCAAAAAACGTGTATACTTCTCTTTTTTAAACTTAAATATTCAGTTTATTAATTTCGTATTTTTCCTAAAACTTCAAACTATTCTAAAAACCAAGAGAAAAATGTTTTCTTGCAACCATAGAGGATGCAGACGTCCACAAAGTAGCATGTTGCCATATGGCAACAAAATAGCGAAAGGGTTAACAAGTACCAAAAATAGCTCAGTAAAAATAAAAATTCTCTTTTGCTCATATTACCAACATTTACTATTAAACTTTTTACCATCTCGCCAATAATTTGAAGTCAAGCTAATCCAACAAATTCTGCGCCAATTTTTCGCAGTGTAACTGCTTGTTTGTGCATTTTTTCATTTCATTGTCAGCACTGCATTGTTGTGAGTGGGTGTACGAGCAACATTGCCTATCATAAACACATACAACAACAACAACTCAGCGCAACACATTAAAATGCCTTAAGCACTAACTACGACAACAACAACAACAATAACAACAGCGCCAATGCATCATAATGAAATGATTATAAAATTGCCACGTCTCAATTGTTACAAATCTGCAATTATAAATGGCGATTGAAAAATACAGACAACAACAGTGGCAGCAAAAACCATAGCTTTGACAGCAGCAGCTGTGATAATAACATTACAACAACAACACGAATGAAAAATCTCAAATAATTGTCTGTAATGTATAAATTGTAACTAAATTTATGTGTTCGATTGACTGTTGATTGATTTGTGATTGTTGTTGTTGTTGCTGTAACTATTTCCCCTCTATAATCGATAGTTTTCTGCTGAAAACAAATACAAAGTGTAAAACGTCAATCAAGCATTTTCGTTAATTGTTTATGCCATAAGTGCATTGAATGAACGAACAGCAGCAGCAACAATTACCGCTACGACAATCATACAGTGGCCAACAACACTTGACGACGCAGCGAATGCCACAAAAGTTTTGACGCGATCAAGTGGCGGCCGCATGCTGCAACAGTTGCTGCTGCCGAGTGTCAACACCCACGCCTGGTGTCGGTGTTGCCTGTCATTGTCGCTGCACACAAAATTGTTGTTGTTGGCTGCATAATTTGCTGCGCTACAATAGGTACAGCATGTCGAGGGGGTAGAAGAAGGAGAACAAGAAATATGAAATATTAATTTTCTGCTGTCGAATAGTGACCAACGCTTTGAGATAACAATGCTTGTTATTCTTTGTTTTACCTATAAGCTTCGAACTTATACAAGCTCAATCCAAAAACTAACCTAAAAAGGGCTGAAGGCAATACAGAATTTGTCTGCATGCCAACTTTAAACTTCCGTCATTCTAGAGAACTTCTCTCACTTAAAAGAAACCAGATGGGAACCATGATTGGTATCCTGACGTGTCACTGTCCAATCGACACCCAGGCATGAAGAAGAAGTCCTCTGTCGTACCTGTATGTATGAGAAAGAGGAAGAAAACGCACTTCATCTTCTTTGAACTTGTGCGAAATTATCTAGAAGAAAAAATACTCACCTGGGCAACTACTTCCTCAACAATCAAGAGGATCTAGTCGGTAGAACTATTTACAGTAGTCACACCAGTCTTCGCAAGAAGCTCAAACTGGTTCAATGAGTGAACGGACTTGAGTTCGATTGATTGTGGCATCACAAGGTGCCTTTATGGCTTATCTAGATTCCGCCTAGCAACAGCCACTCCTACCTACCTCAAGCCGATTATTTGTCCAATGTCGATGTGTGACTCATAAGCCAAATTTAAAATCATTATAGGTCAATGGGTATTAATTCGTCTAACATTAGCTTAAAGTGACAGTTAAAACTGATATTTCTGTCAACGAATCACAGCGTCGGTTCTAGAACATTGTACTATTTACAACCAGAAGTATCACAGTTCTAGTGATACTTGTGATGAATAAATAATAATTGTAGCTTGAGAAAATTTTTTCACATTGTTCGAATTTTCAAATTTTAGGGAATTCAATTTCTTCCTTGAAGCAAATTTAAAATGTTAAAAATTAAATGTTATTAAAATGTATTTCTGTTTAATTAATTACATTAATTATTTAATATTTATTTATATTAATTTTTCTTCCTTGAAACAAATGAATACATAATTTAAAATGTTAAAAATTAAATGTTATTAAAATGTTTTTCTGTTTAATTAATTACATTAATTCTTTAATATTTATTTATATTAATTTTTATACTAAAATCCAACTTATATACAACTATAGTTTGATTTACATAATATTTGTCTAACTAGTGTCTGATTGAGTGATGGCACTTAAAGTGCGACCTCATCGGAACGAAGTTTAGGTTTCAATGGAATGTCGTGTTTTAAAACGTTCTGAAAATGAAATATTAAATCAATATTAGTACATATAAAAGTTTTTTAATATAGTTTTTAAGTATTTAGTTAAAATTCAGTACAACAATTTCCATGAAGGGCTTTCTGTTCCTTTTAAGGAATCAAATCAGGCGACTCTTGTGGGTCAGAGTTGGTTTATTATGTCACCACAGCAAAAAACGGTTGAACCATTAAACTAGAGCAATTCTGTCTTCTTCACATTAAAAAAAGATGGTTAACATCTGGACAAAGTGACTCTTCAAATGAAGAAAAGAAGCCATTTTGACTGAAAACGAAATTTTGCCGTCCTTGCCGTAGCAAAAGACGGTTAGCTACAGAACTAAGCGACTCCCCGAGTGCAGGGAAAAGGACATTTTGACCTCCTTACCGTAGCAAAAGACTCTTACCAACTGAACAAAGCGACTCCCCGAGTGCAGGGAAAAGGACATTTGACTTCGTTGCCATAGCAAAATACGGTTGCCTTGGCTAAGCGACTCCACGAGTGCAGAGAAAAGAACATTTTGACTTTCCTACCGTAGCAAAGGACGGTTACCTAATGAACAAAGCGACTCCCCGAGTGCAGGGAAAAGGACATTTGACTTCGTTGCCATAGCAAAAGACGGTTACCTACAGAGCTAAGCGACACCCTGAGTTCAGGGAAAAGGACATTTTGACTTTCCTACCGTAGCAAAATACTGTTGCCTACTGAACAAAGCGACTCCCCGAGTGCAGAGAAAAGAACATTTTGACTTTCTTACGGTAGCAAAGGACGGTTACCTACAGAACTAAGCGACTCCCGGGTGCAGGGGAAAGGACAGCTTGGCATATTAACCGCATCAAAGGACTGTTACTTACTGAACTAAACAACCCCCTCAAGTGCAGGACGAAAGCACGTTTAACATATTTACCGCAGCAAAGGACGGATACCTATGCAAGTAAGCAACTCCCCGAGTGCAGGAAATAGCCATTTTGACTTCGTTCCCACCGCAAACGGCGGCGAACTTCTGAAGAAAGCATCTCTTCGAGTGAAGGGAAAAGGCCATTTTAACTTCAAACTTCCTTTTCAAATTCTTCAGGTGGACAAATTCCTTGACGATTTTTAAAGTACACCTGCCTCGACGTGAGAGTTTACTTACGCAGAGTTTTGACAGAGTCTCTTTTAAGCGATGATATTTTGCTTGTTACGCCCAATGACCCCAACGTCATCAGCGCAAGCAAGGAGCTGAACATTCTTGTTGAAGATTGAGCCATTACAAAGCACACCTGCCTTGCGCTGAACGCTCTCCATGGTGAAATTGAAGACGTCTTACGACAAAGGATTCAAAGACCTTATCTGAAGACTTTTACCCAACTGAGAACTTTTACTTACACTGGCTTTGATCGTCTCATCGTCATATTGTGTGTATTTGCGTATGCACGGCGACAGCAAAACTGGATCCACCTTATTCGCATCGTTGCCACCGAAAACGCTCGTGTACAGCAAAGCAATAACCATTGTTATCACTGCGCCCAAGCACGTGTACCACATGTACGAGATGCGATAGAGCGGAAAAATCTCACTTTAAATGAACGAAACAAATGAAAAAGCGTCATTAGAGTTGAACTACAAACGTCAAGTTTGATTTAGCGGTAAAACTTACTCCGCTGCCGCAGTCCATTCGGTCATGTTGGCAGCATTAGTTGGCTGCAGCGCATGATCGAAGCCATAGTCGCAGTGATCGACGGACAATAGTTTAGTTTGGTATTTGATGGCGCCAGAGGCAATGGCCCATTGCGCCTTTAGACTAATCCAGGACATGGCAATCACGCCCACTACGCCGCCAGTTAAAGCGCTCTAAAAAATTACAACAATTTTAATAGACTGTGAGTTGCTTATATAATCAATTTGCACTTGCATTGCCATTGATCCACGGCATAAAGATGCCGATGGTGAAAATGCCAAACAGTGGCCCATTGGTGATGGCCTCCAGACTCATGGTCAGCTGCAGCACGGTGCCCATATGTTCCACCACATACACCAAGCAAACGCACAGCGCACCCACGCCCACCACCACCAGTCGCATGATCCAATTGATGGCGGCATCTGAGAGGGGCTGCTTAACGAACGGCTTTACAAAGTCCTCCAGCACCACTGCGGACATGGAGTTGAGACACGTGGAAAGCGAACTGAGCGCGGCGCTAAAAACGCCCGCAATAAAGAGTCCTGTGAGGCCGGGATACTCGCCCACAGTGTCCATGACGAAAAGTGGCAACAGCTGATCGCGCGCTTTTGCTAGCTGAAGGAAGGGCAAATTGTTTGTTGACTTGTCTTGCATAGATATTGTTCCCATACCTACCTTTGTGGTTAGCGGATCGCAGTCCTTGTAGGTGGCATAGATCAGCAGTCCGTTGTAGCCGCACAGCGCCATCATGACCAGCACGCCAGCACAGAAGAAGCACAAAGCCTTGCGCGCCGCCGAAAGTGTGGGCAGCGACAGGTAACGTTGGATCATATTTTGCGAAACGGCATTGGTTTGAGTCCAGTAGAAGACGCCGCCAATCAGTTGTGACCACAGTGTGTGACGCACAGTGGGATTGATGTCCAAACTACGGTTGAGAAACCAAACAGATGCAATAATGATGTCTGTTTAGAGACTCGAAAACTAACTCTGGCGCTTCCAGACGATCTGTGTCCCAGGCTTTTTGCAGCACTTGACCAGCGCCGCCAATATCCAAACTACCCTTGACTGCAACCAGAATGAGTGCACCAACCATAGACACGGTCTGAACCACATCGGTCCAGACCACAGCTTTCAGGCCACCCTGTGAGTATGATAAAAGTGCAAAATTTCATAGTCACATTTCAAGATAATAACTACACACGACTAGGGTATTCGAAACTCACCAAACTGGTATAGAAGACACAAATTATGCAGACAATAGGTGTGATGGTGTGAACTTTGACGCCGGTCACTTGATTGAAAGCCAACGCTGGCACATAGATAACAATGGGCAGGTAGGCAATCTGTTAAAAAGCAGAGATGTGAAAAAATTTTGCAAAAGTATGAATAAAATAATTAGTTTTTTTTATAAGGAATAGTTCAAATAATAAAGTTGAAATTAGAAAGCTGAAATAATATTTTAAATAAACTGTTGTAAAGTGGTAGAAACTTAATACTTACATTCATAATTGTAAACATAACCGAGCCATACATGCGCAAACGCCAATCAAAACGACTCTCCAAATACTGAAAATAATTGTCATGAATATTTATTAAAAATCATGAATATTTGTTGAAGACTGATGACATAATTTCATTGTTATAATTTAAATTACAGTACTAAAAACACACCAAACCCTATACAGAAGAATCATTCAGAAAATAATACATAAATAGTAATAAGTAAAAAATAAAAATAAAAAACATAAACATAAATATATAAAGTTTCTAAAAGCTCAAATGAACTCAAAAGTCCAAAGAGAAAGACTTTTTTAATACTCAACATTTATTGTGCAAACTTTTCGCCTTGCTCCTAAATTACTAAGCTTTTTACTCAAATAACAAATAATTAAAAAAAAAACTCAGTTCTTATTTCTTCTTATTTCAAGAACTTTCAATGAGCTTAAATCAACTCAAAAGTACTCAACATTTATTACACTAGAGTTTTTTCTTTGCTTTTAAATTACTAAACTTTTTAATCCTTTTGAACTTAATTATAATAATAAAAAATAATAATTAATAAAATAAATAAAATATTTAATAAATAAATAATGAAATAAAGAATAAATAAATAATAAACTTAAATAATAAAAATAAATAACTAAATAATAAATAAATAATTTTAAAAACCCAGTTTTTCTTATTTGATGAACTTTCAAAGCTCTCAAATCAACCCAAAAGTAACTGAATATTTGTTACAATAAACTTGTTCCTTTGTTTCCAAATTACTAAACAATTTACTTAAATAATAATAGCGAACTTAATAACAATTAAAGAAAAATATTTTTAAAAACAATTCAATAAATTAATAAAAAAAATTATAATTTAGCGAATAATCAAAAAATGTTTAAATAAAATACATTTATTAATAATAAATCAAAATTATTAAATAAAAAATAATGAAAAAGCTCAATTGTTTTTATTTAACGAACTCAATACAATAAATAAGTTAGTAAAAAATAATTTTAAAAACCCAATTGTTCTTATTTGATGAACTTTCAAAGAGCTCAAATCAAAAGAGCTCGAAAGTAACTCAAAATTTGTTACAATAAACCTTTTGCTTTGCTTCTAAATTACTGAACATTTTAATTACATAAATAATAATGGCGAACTAACAATAATAAAAAATATTTGATAAAACAATTTAAAAAAAATAATATAAAAATTAAATTAATAAAATATTTTTCTTAGTTTACGAACAATGAGCTCAGATCAATAAATAAAAAATTATTTAATTTTATTTATTTCAAACGTTGTCTTATTAAACGAACTTTCTTAGACCTAAAATCAACTCAAAAATACTCAACATTTGATACAATACATTTTTTTTGCTTCTAAATTACTAAACTTTTTACTTACATAGTAATTTTTTTAATTTAATAAAAATAAATGAATGAAAATGTAAATAAAATCGTTTAAATTAAATATGATAAATTATTGATTAATTATTAAATAATTAAATTAATAGTTAAATTAAATAAATAAAATAAATTAATTAATAATAAATTAAAATTTTAAAAAATCCGTTTTTTTTCATTTTACGAACTTTCAAAGAGCTGAAAACAACTCAAAAGCACTCAACATTTATTACAGTAAACTTTTTCCTTTGCTCCTAAATTACTAAACAATTTACTTAAATAATAATATCGAACTTAATAACAATTAAACACAAAAATATTTTTAAAAACAATTCAATAAATTAATAAAAAATAATAAAAAAATAAAAAATAATAATTTAATAAATAAAAAAACAATATTTTTAAATGAAAATAAAATAAATTGATTAATAATAAATAAAAATTAATAAATAAAAAATTATGAAAAAACTCAATTGTTTTTATTTTGCGAACTTTCAATAAGCTCAAATCAATAAATAAAAAATAATTTAAAAAAAACTCAAATGTGTTATTTACCGAACTCAACACGCTACTATAAACTAATTCTTTTGTCCCGAAAATACTAATCTTTTTACTTAATTAATTGTAAAACAAAAAATTTTTTTAATTCAAAAATTTCGATGTTCTTATTTTACGAATTTTCAAAGAGCTCAAATCAACTCCAAAGTTCAAAGAGAAAACTCTCATATATTCTATTACATTAACATTCGTGGCACTAAATTTTCTTACTGTGCTTCGCATCACTTTTGAGAACCTGCGCACTGCACATTTGAGCATTCACCACTTTTCTCTCGCATGCGACAAAATTTGTAGACAGCTGTGTATTTCTTTAGTTTATCACCCAAACGATGTGTGTTTTCCTATGTCGCTCAACTTCAATTGGCGTCGTCATTATCTCTTGATGTGCACACACACACTCTCATGCATCTAAAATATATACACACACATACATACATACAGCAGCAGCATGTTGCTGTGAGTTTCATTCATAAATTCAGAAGGTGGCTGCAACTTGCAGGCGTACAATTGGCACTTAACTTCGCTGGCACAGTTTACTTACGTATTAAATAAAAACAAAAAAAGAAAGGCAATAATATGCAAAGAAAATTAAAATAGACTTTTAAAAGCGAAACTGCCTGCGTTGCCAACGTGTGCTTACATCAGCGAAATTTTTTGTAAAATTTCGTTGACTTGGCGCGTGGCGTTGGTAAAAACGGAAAAACATTCAAAGTGCAGTACAGTGTCAGGGTCTTAGAAGCCTAAGAAGGCCCTACTTAAACAATTTTATTCAGACACTCGCTCACCTCGTATGTGGACGTTATGTTGAGTTCGTGGAAAACCGGCAGATAGAAGACGCCCATGACCACGCCCATGGCCATAACACCGCCCGACACGTATAGATACTGAATGCCGTACGAGTAGACCTCGGTGGGCAGACCCAGCAGCGTGATGCCCGAAATGAAGCTGGCGACCAGCGACAGCGCTATGGGCAAAATCAGCATGTTGCGGCCGCCCATCAGATACTCGGACTCGGAGAGGCTGCGGTTCATGAAGCCAAAATAGATGCCGATCAGTATGCATAGCACAAACATGGCAATGAAGACAACATAGTCGGGCCACGAGAAGCGCTGCAGATCGGCGAGTATATTCTCTATATCCGACATGGTGCTGGAACGTACGAACTATTGATGTGCGCGTTAATTCGGAGTTCGAAGTTTCCAGTTGATTTCCGTTTTTGTTAAAGTGTTGAATTGTCGAATTGATATAAAAAATTTTTACAAATGGTGTTTTTTTTTTAAATTGCCTTTTAAGCAAAATTCTACACAAAAGAAAACACTAAAAATTTAAAGGAACTTCTTTCTCTCTTTCTGCAGTCACATTGTAAAATTATCACTTGTCGTTGTTGCTATATCAGCCGACCGTATGCGCACTTATCACAGCTCTCAAACGTACTGATTTTTGCCCAAAACCGTAATCGTTTATCAGATCGGCAGCGCTTAAAGTTCAGCGCTTTGTGTGTGTGTGTGTGTGTGGAGATGCTTTGGCGCCTTGTTGTCTTTGTGTGTGTTATGAAATTGTTGTGGGTGGCTATGACAAAAGTGGTGTTGGTCAATAAAGAACTGTTGTATGTGCTTTCCATATCCATGGCACATACATCAACTAACTATTTGCAGAAATGGCGTTACATATTTTAACGTTGCTATTGACACCCTGTGCACAGACACAGTGAGTCTTTGCCCTCCATCCATGAGAGACGTCCATACTCGAGCTTAATCGTGCATTCACTCAAATTGAAGGCAAATGCAGTCTACCTCTAAATATGCGCACATGTACATATTTACATATATTCATGTACATATGTGGCGTTAAATTAATTTGATTATGTGTTGCACAGTGCAATGTGCTCTGAAATGGGATCGTTTGTTCTACAGTATATGGCTTTTTTACGATTCAAAGATCGACTACTAATATTTTTTTTTAAATTAAGCGTTCATAGAAAATTTAGAGAAAAATATTTGGTATACATATCAGTGGCGCACACAAGATTTGACTTTCGGGAAGGGGGAAGGGGGGGAAGGGGGGGAAGGGGGAAGTTGTTTGCGTACTACTTTTGAGCTCAATTCCATTCCAAACCATATTTTTCACCAGCAATTTTTGTCTTGGGAGAGGCCTTGGGGGTTCAAACACCCCCTGTGTGCACCACTGATGCATAAACATATGTATATAGAAAATATTTTTCCTTCCTAGAGAAAATGGTTTAAGAAAAAGTTGAAGCAATTATTTACAATTATTGATCCCTAACAATTTTGCTCTTCTATTTCTATCCTCTAGGAAGGAAAAATCTTCCTAGAGAAAATGGTTTAAGAAAAAGTTGAAGCAATTATTTACAATTATTGATCCCTACCAATTTTGCTCTTCTATTTCTTTTCATCTAAATATTTCTATAATCTTTTTCATTTTCCTTCAACTGGGAACTGTTAATCATTTAATTTTTTAAATATTAAAAAAATTAACAATTTTTGTATGAATTTGAAGGTTCAATTTAGCATAGTTGGAGTGATCTGATTTATGTTAAATTTGCAATGTTTTGTCCTATAACTTGTTGCCATTTTGAAGGTGAGTCCCATTAAGTCTTTCTGATAGAAATCTTCGTCCCTCAAAGAGCGTTTTTCACAAGCTTCTCTTGAAGCGCATTTCTTACAAGCAAACCCATTCACCATAGACAGCAACAGGTAGTAATCACTTGGCACCAGGTCCAGACTATAAGGTTGATGCATAAGGACATACCAAACCAATTCTCGGAGCTTCTGACGAGTTACTATTGATGTGACCACAAGACTGGCGTTGTCTTGATGACATTTCTAAGTCCGCTCCTATTGGCCAAAGCTGACCTCTTTGTGACTATTGCTTCCTTTAGACGATCCAATTGTTGACAGTACAGTACAACATATTTTCCTGAGACAGCAAAAATTGGTAATCACGTGATGCCAGGTGTGGATTTCAAGATGGATGGATGCATAAGAACCTCCTAACCAAGCTCCCGAGCTTCTGGCGAATCACTATCAATGTGCGTGGCCCAAAATTGTCCGTCCTAATAGAACACAATTCCTCTCTTATTGGTCAAAGCTGATCGCTTCTGGGCAACTGCTGCCTTCAAACGGTCCAACTGTTGGCAGTACAAGTCCGAATTAGGAGTTTGACCATAGAGAATCAGCTCATAGTAGATGATTTCCTGCCATTTCCACCAAACAAACAGCAAATCCTTTCTGAACGTCAATTGTGACGGGGCCACCGTTTGTGCTGGCTTACTGCCATTCGACTACAAACATTTTCCTTTGACGTTGCCATAAAGGATCTATTTTCCAATATGAGTCAATACGAGTGCAATACGCTTCAGAAATGGGTCAATTTCCAATTCAGTAGCGATTTGCATATGGAAGTTCGGTACATTTTTTTTTAACGGAAACTCGCTTAGTTTCTTTTTGCATTCAACCTTATTGAAGTAGTTCTAAGCAGTCTTTTGTTCAATGTTTAAGTCCTGGACCATCGAAACAGTCCAAGATGTCCATGATTTTACTGACATTTGTGACAAAAAGGCCTACCACAGCGTGATGCATCTTTGACATAAAAATTACCGAAATGGAAGCGTCAAAACCAAAGTTCCACGTAATAGTATTTTAGTAGTTGTAGTTGGTACAGTATTGGGACCATAAATTGGGACCATATTCACTATTCACATCCGGGTTATGTTTTCGTCTTTATCGAAGAAAAATTTAGAAATATGGCGTATTTTCTCTTTGCTGCTATCCATCTTTTTCGAACGCTCAAACAAATCTTTGTCAAGCAATCACAAAACTGTCTGGAAAGTTTATTTAGTACAAAATCTTATCTTTCCAACGCCATTTAGCATAATGCCATTGCACTTATACCAAACGAGATGCAGATTACGAAAGCCGTCTATGGGAAAAATAATGGATTTCTTTTTACTAAACCATATAAAACTTCTCTCAAAAAGATATAACTAGTGACCAATATTCATTTTATGGCCATTTTATGTTCGATACTAAAGACCAAACAATACAAATTAACTAAACTACTTTTTAACTACTAGAAAAAGTACTAAAAAAGTACTCAAGAAAAGTAAAAGTAGTCTCAAGTACTTGAAAAGAATATTCTTTCAGCCAACTTAGTATTACTTAAAACTCTCACATAAGTCTACGCTCAATCCGATTATTCCTTATCTAATTTTCAATTTTCAACCTCTCTGTTTTGACTTTCTCTCAACGCCTGGTAACCTTATGTCACACTTTAAGCTTAACCTTCTTTTGTTCTCGGAAAGAGAAATGTCCGAACACTATTTACTCTCCGCCTAATCGAATAATTGCGGTTAAGCTTTCGAAATTATGTGAGAAGGGCATCCCCCAACTAAAATTACAATGAAGCAAATTGCACCCACACGATATAACCTCAGTCTCAGTCTGAGATTACAAGTACACTGCAGCCTTTTGCGATAAAATCTGCATACCAGACGTTTTATAATAGGAAGTAAACTGTCCAATTGAGTTGAATAAATTTACTGAATGCAGAACAATTGGCGCATATTAAGTATTTTGTACTCAGACCATATTCGAAACTGATAATCGAGTATTTTGAGCAGTCGACCTCAGCAACAATTTTCTCAGCGTCAAATGCAAATGCCGCCAAGTGTGGGTGGCACAAGTGGGCGCCACAAGTTTTTGCAAATATGCGGTAGAACCAGTGACTCATCTTAATTTACTTTATGATTTTATCTAATGTTATGTTTTTTCACATAAACTTCTAATAAATTTTTGTATCATACTTTTTCCAAGTCTGAAGTTAATGGGCCAAAAAATAAAGTTTCTCTTAAGCCTTTGTTGGCTCGTCAAATTTTGATAAAAAGTACTTGTCTAATTATTTCTTATTTAAAATGATTTCACCATATTTGAAGTCAATAGGCCCATTAAATCATGTTTCTCCATACAAAATGTTAACCCATGGTTGACCTCGTCTGATTTTATTTAAAAAAAATTTAAAAACATACTTGTAACTAATTTTTATTTGAAGTGCTTTTACAAATTTCGAAGTAAATATCCATCGTTCCATGTTTTTTCATAGTCTGAACTCATTATCACAGTGTTGACCTCATTAAATTTTGATTTTCGAAAAACTGAAAAATACATATCAAATTATTTCCTTCTGAGGGTACTTTTATTAAGTTCGAAGTCAATAGTCTAATTAATTCATGTTTTTTCACAGCTTCCCCATAAAAACTTTTAATCTCTCGCTGACCCTCTCAGATTTTGATTTTCGAAAAAATGAAAAACACGTATCGAATTATTTCTTACTAAGAATACTTTTACGAAGTCAAAAGGACCATAAAATCTTGTTTCTCCATACAAACTCTTAACCCACCGTTGACCCTGTCAGGTTTTGATTTTCGAAAAAATGAAAATCACGTATCGAATTATTTCTCAATAAGAATACTTTCACGAAGTCAAACGGACCATAAAATCTTTTTTTTCCATACAAACTCTTAACCCACCGTTGACCCTGTCAGGTTTTGATTTTCGAAAAAATGAAAAACATGTGTTGAATTATTTCTTATACGTATATGAAGTGGTTTTACTAAGTTTGAAGTCAAAACCCCAATAAATCATGTTTCTCTATATAAACTCTTAACCCACCGTTGCCCGCGTTAGATTTTGATTTGCGAAAAAATGAAAAACATGTTACGACTTATTTCTCGTATGAAGTGGTTTACTAAGTTTGAAGTGGAAAATCTCATCAAATAATGTTTCCCCAGATTTTTGCTTTCAAAAACTGAACAACACGTGTCTAATAATTTTTGAATTCAAGTGTTTTCCCTAATTTTAAAGTCAGTAGGCCTATTAGTTCATATTTTTTATGGTCTTTCCGTGTACAAACCTTAACCCATTGTTGACGCCATTAAATTTCGATTTTCAAAAACTTGGGAAATGTGTGTCGACTTATATTTGTTTTGTAGTATTTTCCCATTTGTAGTATTTTGAAATCAATGGGTCCACATTTCTTCATACAAAACCCTAACCCATGTTTTGTCCCTTTAGACCCCGAATTTCCAAAAATTCCCTATTAGTGGAGGTTAATTTTCAAATGCGGACCAACAGGTTATTAAATTAATTGAATTACATGAATTAGTGAGTCAATCAGTCATGTGAAATAATTATAGCTAATGAATTATAGATTATGGCAATAATTCTTAAAGGTTTTTATTAGATTTTATAATAGTTTTTTATGTATGATACACATGTATAATTTTTGCAATTTTCATAAAAACTGTGGCACGTTGGACTTATTGCTGTGGGCGTGTTTGATTGCTCAATGAAAAGTGTTTTTCATATTTTAAAACCTTCTGACTTATGCTTCACCGCATCAACCAACAACCCATGACGGCAAATATTACCGAGTGATTTTTAATTTTTTTTCTTTCTTTTATTAGGGACTGAATGCTTATTTATACATGCACATATTTATTTAATCATTTTTTGTTGTATTTTTGATTTTGATTTTTTTTAGTTGTTCTTCACTCAAGAAACGAAAATTTCTGCTTTCACTTTACAGCCATAAAATGTTTTGTTGATAATTTATAAACAATTAATAAACATTTGTACAACAGTTTTTCGTTTATTAAATATTTTGCAATAACAACAATTTGCAAAACATTTCACACTCAGGCAGCTGTTATGATCGGCAGTTATGTTACACACACATACCGACGCACAGATCTGAGCACAATTTAAAGAAGTTTCTTTCACTTTTAGTTTGATTTTTTAATGCACAGAGACTAAAATTTGTATTCAGAAAAATTTTTTTAAATTAAATTAAATTAAATTAAATTAAAAAATATTTATTTTAAAAAAATTAAAATAAATTTCACACTTTTATAAACAATGAAATTTGTAATTTTATATACAAAGCGAATAATCACATAAGCGCCGCTTGCCGGCAAACAAGCGGCAATCCCGTTCAGTGGCGCAACAGTAACTGCAAATGACATTGAGGCAGCCGCGCACAGCAGCCGCGACGGCAGCAACGCACAACCACCCAGCGCAGATTAGACGCCAGCGTACAGTTCGCAATTGCAAAATCCCAATTGAGAATCTCGGCGATTTCACTCGTTGTCATTGCCATTGCCACTGCCGGCGACTGGTCGCTGGCAACATTTTTCCGCTCTATGCATTACATACCTAGAGATGTGCAATTAATGAATTTCACCCCCACTGCGCAGTGGGCAACGGCGAGCGCAAAAAATGACCGCGCCAGCCACTGCAAGTTCAACTATTTAAGTAGGAAATCGTACACATGCAGATAGGACATTAATATATATATTCGAATATATCTATTAGAACGAAACAGCAACAGCTAGTAACGATCGGCAACAACATGTTGCTGATGCATTGACCGGCATTTGTTTTGCAATTGAAGATTTTCGTTAACTGTCCAACGCCAATGGACGTTCTGCGGATTAGTTGTTATTGTGGCTTCTTACAGACATACTTACGAGTGTTTGCTCTGATCAGATTGCGAACGATTTGTTGGTAAATAAGTTAAATAGTTTGTTGGCAGCAGTGCTGCGCATAGGATTTCATTTGGGGAAAGGAAGAGGGGTTGCGTATACAAATTTTGTGTGAAATCATACTTGCCACCCAAAATGTTTGAATGAAACAAATATTTGAGGCAATTTGAATCCCCTAACCTCCCTCCTTCCCTCCCTGTTGATTGCACATCGCTGATGTACGTGAAATACATTTTTCTTCCAACATTTAAAAATTTTTGGATTTTTTTTATTTATTTATATTTTTTTAATTAATTTTTTCATTTATTTTTTAATTTTATTTTGGATTTTTTATTTTTATCTATTTTTTTATTTAAATTTTTATTTAAATTTTTTATTTAAATGCCAAAGCAAACAGCCAACTAATTCTTGTTGGAAAAATTTATTAAAAATAATTAGTTAAATCAATTATGATTATAATTACATTTGAAAAGGGGAAATTAATGGGCTTGCGACTATACATTTTGATTTTTCTTCCTGCAAACCTTAAAGTTGACAACCTCAGAATTTCATTTATGACCTCTGGTGTTGAATTTTTGCACCTTTATTAATTTTGTATTTTTTGTACTAAAATTTTTTTTTCTGTGGTTGAATAAATCATTTAAATCGGTTCAGTAGTTTCTGAGATACAATATTTTGTTTTTTTAGAATATTTTAGAATTTTTAGAAAATTACTAGTTTTGTATGGCAGCCCTTTTAAAAGTTGTAGATAGCGCTTAGGTATTTATGGAAAAACATTTGGTAGGGAAAATAAATGGGGGTCAGTCATATATTTTATAGGTCTGGGAGACACTTGAGGGCAGTGGGAGCCCATTTTATACAAACTATCATTTTTATATGAGCCCCGCTAAGGGTTGGAGATTGGGATTGAGTATGTTCGAAAGAAATATTCAGCAGAAAAAATTAATGGGGGCCAGTCATAGATTTTAACCCTCTAAGAGCAACTTCTGAGCAGCTGTGATGCAATTTGTGGAATTTTTAAATTCGATTGCTTTTTAAATGAGCGCATCTCACTAATCTATGTACACATTTATAAATAAATTTATTTTAAAATAAAAATATTATAAAAGCAGCTTTTGTGAGCTGGACTAATTTCATTAGAAGTTTTTTCATATTAACAATTCCGGTTGTATAGAAGGTGGTTGCCATTTTGCTTCGATTTCATTGATCTCATTTTCACAGTAAGTTTTTTACTCATACAATATGTGTAATAGAAATTTCGTTTATATACGTCCTTTTATTTTTGTCACTCCGCTATATGAACCCATAACACTGTGAGTCTCTTTTAGTCCCTCAATTATTTGAATTGAATTGAAGTCCCTAAGTGAGTCAATCGTAACCTTGAGAGCGCAAGGCAGAGACTCATGTTTTTGTCAATGTTAGCCCACCTGTGAGCAGGGACTTACAGATAAAGTCGTGAACATAAAAAAATCACTCATCAATCACAATCAATCAACCACAAATCAAATCAAAATTTGTATGTAGTATCGTAAAAGCGTTTGATGTCTGATTTCTGCGAATCAAAATGTTTACAAGTTTTGTTGAAACGTTGAAATTTTACGGGTAAGGAACATGACATCTTGGAGTCAATGACTTCGATCGTTTATACTGAATTCAATTAAACTTTGAATATAGTTCTGAACTCAAATTTATAATTTGGCCCACTACTTCTTTAAATATACTTGCTTGATTCAAATTTGAACGAGTAATTTCAGGATGAAACAGTATTGTTTTACTACCGCCAGAGTACCAACGATACCAACGCACATATATACACATGAAAATAAGTCTGTGTAAGAACGCGAGTATCGAAATGGTCATCACTGACCTAAAGTTTAGATATACGAAAATGTATCAACACCGCATGAGTCGTCAAGTTTGTTGCTAAATTTTTGTCTGAAATTATTTACCTTCCTCAACTTAAAACAACTTGAAATATGTATGTATGTGTGTATGTATGTATGTATGCATTCTTATACGTATGTATGTTCATGACTAAATGCACTTTTAAAAGTCAATCCACAAACATTACGTCCTCAGTTGGCCATAAGCCAAGCAAAAGCGAAAAACCCCCCAAAAAAAACGAAAATCCCCTCAGCGCCAATGAAAAATGTTGTGCTAATAAATTACGCTTTTGTTTTATTTATTTGGTTTAATTAAAAAAAATTGAATTGCAAAAATAAATACAGAGCAACATTGAAGTGTGGCCCATCACTCGACGCGTCATGGCTATTTAAATATGAAATCATTTAAATTTCCCCATTTCTCAATCAAAAATAGTTGGCACATTCCACAGTGATTCATTCCATAGACAAAATTCAAAAAATGTATAGTCTCAGAATTTAACGATTTTGATGTCATTTGAAAGGTAAAACTCCAACTAAGAAAACTCCAAAAAATCTGTGAAAAAAATTAATTAGTGTGTGTGCAAAAGCGGCTCAAAGTTGCAACTTTTTTCACAAAAAAATGTAAACACATATTTTCTGTTTTTTAGTCTATTGAGTAAAAAGAATTTGAAAAATACATGGTTAGCAAGAAGTTGCTAAAACTTTCAATATATATTAAGAAATGATGTGGCCATTTTCGCTTTTAATGTTTTCTCAAAATTTGCAAAGCTGAGGCTTTTACTTCACTTTTAATAAAATAAAAAAAATAAAATATTTTTCTAAATTAAAAATCTGAAAATTGGCAAAACTTAGAGGAAAATATCTAAAAAGTATGTGAAAGTATGTTCCTGGATTTTTTTTAGTTTTAAGAAGCATTCTTTCTTTGTCGGATAATGTAATTACATCCTCCGATATCTTCCGATCTCAGAAAATAATTCTATTTGAAAAGTGGTCTAAACACATATTTTTCATTCATTTTCATTCAACATTTATTTTTTTCATCCCTAAAAGTATGCAATCAGCATGAAAAATTGAGAAAACTGCAAAAAAGCAAAACATACATCTATTATTATCGTTTTTATTGCAAAACTAAAGGATCCTAAGACAATTTCTGTTACTCTTTGCAATTATCAATGTTGACGTTACCGATTAAATGTAAAATCTGAAAAATCTAACCAACACACTCGTTGCTATAGCACAGCAAAAATGAAAAAAAATTGCAAATTTAAGTCTCAGGCATTGCCAAACTACAACAGTTTAAGAAAAAACAAAATGGAGATTTCAATTCAGCAGACCATGCTTAACTGGTACACCATTTTATGAAGAACGGACCACTCCGTCTAATTTTGTCCCGCGGTTGTATGGAGTCGAATCACTGTGCATTCTATTGAATTGAATATTTTCCATTGCTGACTAAGACGCGGAAAATCATGTGACGTTGCAATATGGAATTTCTAATCTGAATGAGAGAAGAGCTGGGAGAAAATTTCTACATTTAAATTGATAAATAAATTTGGTATTAATTAATTAAATCATTAATTAATAATTAACATTACATATAATTTAATGTAATTGATTTGTTTTCTATTTACTAAAAAAACACACTAAAGTGTAATGTAAATTTTTCTAAAAATAAAAGCGTAATTTCTAAGATGGCTGCGCCTCCTGTTGCGCTCGTTCCTGTAGCAGCATTGTGGCACCGCGCACAGCCATGCCCACTATTATCGAGTTGGGATTGCCCGAGACGGGCGTCGGCAAGACGCTGGCATCCATAATGCGCAAATTCGGCACACCATGCACCCTACAGCAGCAGTGAAAGTAAGGTTAGATCTGCTCAAAGCTTAGCGCCCACTGCTCACCTGAATTGTGCGTCCACCACACTGTTCTCGGGCGTGGTGCCCATGGCACAGGTGCCGCCCGGATGATGCGAACCCAGGCCCACATGTCTGCCAACAGAATTGGAAATCAATTGAAATCGGAAATAATTTGATTCTCCCTCACCTGATCAGACACTCCAGGTAGCGATCGTGCGGCTCATTCAAGTGAAAGTCCCGCTCAAACGGTCCGAAATCGGTGCACGCTTTGAGTCGCGGCCAAAGTATGCGCGGCCGCAGCGACGCAAACGCCTGCGAGCTGACCACCTGCACAGCGGCGCGTACGGCACGCACCGTGCAGTCGATGTCGGCCGGCTCGCTCAGGTAGTTGGGATCGATGAGCGGATTGCGGCGCACATTGGCGTCGGCAATGCGCACAGTGCCGCGCGACTGCGGCTGAAAGCAACTCGATATGAGCACGAAGCCTTCCTGCGAGGCGTTGTGGTGGCGCGGAAAGAGCGCACGAAAGTGATCGCGTTTGAAGTTCGATATGGACATGAGCGCCGCCTCGTCAATGGCGCCCGCGCCGAAGAAGGTCAAACCGAAGTGCTCCGCGTAGCTGGAGTCGATGTGCGCTAGCACGCCAAAGTTGCCCAGCGGCCCCGTGCCGGCAGTGGCATAGTTGAGCAGGTTGAGCGGGTTGAGCAGCGTGCGCTGATTGAGCGTGGGCCCGATAACGTCCAGCGACACGAAGAGCGGCAAATTGAGATGGTCGTGCAGATTGTGGCCCACCTGCGGCAGCCGATGCTGCACGGCAATCTCGAGCGCGGTGAGCGCTGCTGCATCGCCAATGCCGGAGGCCAACAGCAGCTGCGGCGACTGATAGGCGCCCGCGCACAGTATCAGCTGTCCGCGTATGTCCACGCTGAAGAGCTGCTCGTGACGGTGCTGCTCGTCCTTGATGCCCACCAGCAGCGATTGCACGCGCCGGCCGTCGTCTGTCAGCTGTATGCGTTTTGCCAGAGCGTTGCTGAGAATGCGCAGATTGCGGTTGCTTAGCGCTGGCTGCAGGAAACGCTGCAGCACGCTGTGTCGCAGCCCGTTTTTGATGTTGTAGCGTGCGCGCCGAAAGGTCCACGGCTTGTGTGCAAATTCGGTTTCGGCATGATAGAAGGCCTCCGTTACCTTCGAGTAGTGCGGCTGAATTTCGAGCATTTCGTGCGGCTGTGCGCGGCCCGCATCCAGAAACGGCTTGGCCGCTGCCCAACGCCAGCTGCTGAGATTGTGCACGCTGGCCCATGTCTCAAAGTCTGCCTCTTGGCCGTCAAAGTGCAACATGTAGTTGAGTTGAGCGGAGCCGCCCAAGCCTTTGCCGCGCGGCAGACATTGGCGCTGAAAGCGTTCAATTACTTGTGATACGAGTTTCAATTGGAAGGCGCCTAAAAGTATGTCACTCGTGGGCAGTGAAAAACTCAAATAACTGCCGCAATGATGGCATATTTTCAGCGCCTGCTCTTAGGCTCACCTGTGCTTCCAGCCCTTTTGACGAGTGTCGCTGCGGCACCGACAAGAACGCCCAGTCATTTAGGCCCTTCTGCTGGAATGTGGTCAACAGTGGAATTTTGCTGAGCAGGCCAAATTTGTCGCCGGCCTCGATAAGCAGCACGGTGGAGGTTTCGCTGTGCTTGGAGAGTAGCGAAGCGACCACGGAGCCGGCAGTGCCAGCGCCCACTAATAGAAGACATTAATCAGCGAGAAATTAAGCGTAAAGCTCGAGCTGAGGCACAGTGGTTGTGGTAGAGAACTCAAAAGTATCACCGCAACACAACAACTGTGCACCGTCACCCACACCTACCGACAACATAGTCGAAAATGTAGCCGTCCGCTGGCTCGATGGTGTTGGGTATGTGCTCCCTTAGCAGCGCACAAACCACCAGCCACAGCACAGCAAAGAAGCCAATGACCACAGCGCTTACGAGCACAACTTCTAAAGTAGCATTTTAGGCGTTTTAAAATTTAAAGTAAATATCAACATTTGTTTTGTTTACGCACTTTGGAATTGCATTTTTGTGTTTTATTGTGTGCCGCCGCCGCCACTTGAACGAATGTTAAACATTTCCAGCAAAATCCGAAACAAAACTAAAGCCGCGCGCTTGTAAATCGCTGCAACGTAGGTAAGAAACGGCACTGCGGCTAATCCAATTAGAGGGTGAAACAGTCGCGCGCCGCACATTCGCTTGTTTGCGCTGTTCATTTTAGCAATGGGGCGCGCGTACAATTAAGATTGAAAGGTAGCCTTAACAAGGCGACATTATTCAGCAAATTTCATCAGCATTGTTTTACATTACATTTTTAAAAAATACGACAAACATTTGTTTGCAACATTTCTGGCACTCGCTGGCTTTAATTTCGATGCCGCTTTAGCTTTTTAGTACATTGCAAACAGTTTTCCCCCATAATAAACTTAAAGCTACATTCCCGCCCTTGGCACGCGCCAATCATTTTACGCCTTCAACATTTCCATATCCGCATCCATGATGCCTGCTTCCAGTTTCTTTTCCAGCTCGCGTGCATCCACGTAAGTAATCTCCTCCTCGGGCAGATCCTCCTCCATGAGCGCCGCTTCCTGGGCCTCCTCCTTGGCGCGTCGCTCCTTCAGTCCCGCCGCCGGGGAACGTATCAGCGATATATTGCGTTGCACATCCTTGACGTCCATCTGTATCTCGATTTCGCGACCCTTGCGCAGTCGCTGCATCACAAAGTTGTCCTGTCGCCGTTCCTTGATTTCGGTCACTCTCTTAATGGCCTCCAGCGTCTTTTGCCACACTTCGCGGTTGTATTTGACTGGCACATTGCGGCGCTTCTCAAACTCAAAGCTGGGATCGATGGCCAGCTCCTTGCCAGCCGCCTTGCGGTGTGCCTTGGTCCAGCGCACTTTGCGCGGATTCTTCTTGCGTTTGAAGGCCTTGTGACATTTGCCGCGGCAAAACTTGAATATCTGCAAGCACACAAATATTAGAAATACTCTTTCATATCAAATGTGAATTGATGTTGCAACGCCATAGCCAAAACAAAAACAATGTGCGAGCTAGTGGCACTTTTCTGTTGCTTACCTTGCAATCGTTGCGCACGAACGTCACCCCGTGGCCCGGGTACACTTTGCTCGAGCAAAAATAACACGTTTCAATACGCATTTTTGCAGAATTTCTTGCACAAAAACACAAAAAATTCAACAAAATATGAGCAGCGCAATGCACGTGTGTTTTTTGTTGGCGAGTGACAGAGAAAAAGAAATAATTCGAGAAAATGTCAAATAGGTGCTCGAAAGTCGAATTTCGAAAATGTTCTGTACAATGTTGCCAACATTGAACTCAATTACACTCAATTACTCACAGCTTAAAATGTTTGGCCCTTGAAGCATAGTCAATCGGGAGTATAACTGGTTTGGTGTATTTAAAATTACATAAATTCACGTGTACCCAATTTTTAAGAAAACGAAATTGTTAATGATTGCCATCCGCGAGCCCTGAAAAAAAATTCCAATGTTTCATCATTAAAAATCTTTAGTCTTGGCAGCCTCGCCAAGTTCGGTGTGCACAGTTTGACAGATATTGGCGTTTCACCAAACCTCAGCTGATAGTTGACGTGTGACTTTTGACGTTTACTTTATAATTTCTCATTAGTCTACATAGGAATTCAATTAGAAAAATTAAAAGAAATTATTTGGAAAGCAAACAATCGACTTTTTAACCAATTTGTGCTTTGCTTCTTGCCCGCTTGGCTGCTCATCAAGTCGCCACGCCGTGCCGCAGCTCAGCTCGTTCTATCGCGTTGCATTGCTGACACAGTTTGGCACGCGTCCAACTCATCAGTTCCTGCTGCTGCTGCTGCTTGTGTTGCACTTGAACCAGCACTTGGCCTTCGATGACACCCACTGAGGGAAAATGCTAGCAGTGCGCATTGCTACTGGAGCAGTTGCAGCAGCTGAGTTGTCCCTGAGCAAAAGTGCGTCGCCTCAATGAATTTCCTCAGTCGCAGCAATCCCACAAAAAGCAATAGCAGCGGCGCCTCGCCCACAGTGCACGGCAACAGCGCATCGTACGCCTATCACACGCTGGACAACACACCGCGCGCCGCACACACTCGTTCTGTTATGTACACGCGCGACTGGCGCTCGGCGCTGCGCACCCCGCCCACCTACCGTATCGGCAACCGCACGCTGCGCTTCAACTATCACTTTGCACTGCTGCTTGTCTGCGTCTGCACGCTATTCTTTCTCTTCTTCTATGTGCGCGCCGGCTCCACGTCTTCGTCGGAGGCAGCATGGCTGAAGAACTACGGCAGCTCGACGAGCACACGCAGCAGTTCGGGCAGCCCGCCGCAGCATAACAACGGCGACGCAACTGTTTACAACGGCAAGTACCCGCTCACAGCGCCGCTGGTGGGGCACACGGGCGAGGTGAGCTATCGCATTGCAATGGTGGCTGACTTGGACACCAGCTCGAAGCTGCTCAAACCGGACGGCAGTACGGTGTGGCGCAGTTATCTGAAAAAGGGCTACCTCACGTATCGCGGCAGCACGAACGATATCAGCATCAAGTGGGATAGCGGCGATCCCAAGACGCTGGAGTCGAGCTTTGCCTTAAAGGGACGCGGCATGGAACTCTCCGAGCTGGTGACCTTCAACGGAAAATTGCTGAGCTTTGACGATCGCACCGGGCTGGTGTACGAGCTGGCCAACGAGAAACCCATACCGTGGATTATATTGCTGGACGGCAATGGGCGCAATGCGAAGGGCTTCAAGGCCGAGTGGGCAACGGTGAAGGACCAGATGTTGTATGTGGGCTCCATGGGCAAGGAGTGGACGACGGGCACGGGCGACTTTGAGAACGAGAATCCCATGTTCGTGAAGGTGATATCGCCGGGCGGCGAAGTGCGCTCCGTTGACTGGGCATTCAACTTCAAACTGCTGCGGCAACAGGCCATGCAAATCAGCTGGCCCGGCTATATGATACACGAAAGTGCAGTATGGTCGGATGCGCATCGGAAGTGGTACTTTCTGCCGCGGCGCTGCTCCAAAGACAAGTGAGTTTTGGTTGTTGCTGCAGTTGCCAGTCAGTGATCACTGATTAACGCTTGCCATGCATTTTAGATACAATGAGACGCGCGACGAGCACATGGGCTGCAATCTGCTCATAGCGGCTGACGAGCGATTCGGTAAAGTTGAGACAACAGTGCTGGATGCGGCCAATACGGCGCCCACGCACGGCTTCTCCAGCTTCAAGTTTGTGCCGGGCACAGACGATCGCATCATAGTGGCTATCAAATCGGAGGAGCTGGACGGCAAAACGAGCACCTTCATAACAGCATTCGACATCGAAGGCAAAACGCTGCTGTCGGAGCAGAGAATCGAAACCGAGCTCAAGTATGAAGGCATCGAATTTATTTAATAAGCTGTAGAGCATATCAGGAAAAAGTAGTCAGAGAGGAAAGACACAAAACGTGCATTTGGTTTTTCCAAAATTGTGTAACTTTCGCTCAAAACCTTGCCACCGGTTGGAGTCGATGGAGCAGTCAAAATTCACAGCTTTGTAAATATCGAGGGGGAACTGTGCCCCACTTTCTTGAGTATTTCGCTTTAAATATTTTGCATTTTCGCTATAAGTTTAACTTTAAAAAACAATTTTTTTAAACTAATTTTAGCAGACTGTCACGACAGGCAGTTGCATTGTCCATTGTTGCCCCATATTATAAATATATCACTAAATTCCATAGACAATTTGGTTTAAACCGAAACAAGAATGTAAATTGTGATTTTACGAGCTGAATTCAATTAAGTTTTAGCGCCGATCGATTAGGCTTTAAGTGCTGCTTAACTTTTTGCACAGCTTGTGGCTCAGCTGAATACTACTATTGACTATGTAGTGCTGCCGATTAGCATCGAAATCCGAGACATATAATTATGAGTAATTCAGCAAAAATTGTCTGCTCCACTGAGTAAAACTTGTTGTCTCGAAAAGGTCAATAATTGGCGCTAAATGCGTTAAAACAGTCAACAGTTCTGACAAAGTTATATTTGACTGTAGTTTTTCAGTTTGGTATTCCAATTGAAAACTTCAGTCCTCTATTAAAAAAAAATATTTGGTTGAAGTTGTCCTAACTAACGAAGGTATTATTGTCTCGAAGATGTCACTAATCGGTCAAAAAAGCGAGCTCAATTATCAGTGCTAAGTTGGATTTTGTATATATTGCAGATATTAGTGCGCTAACTCTCAAACGTCTATACACTATCAGTTTGTATATGGTTTCTCTATTATAAATTGCCTAATTTTAGGATTTTAGATATTAGGTAAACAATACACATACGAATTAAAAGAAAAGATAAACAAAAATTATGATCTTAAAATAAATGAATATGACGAAAATTAAGATTTGTTTCAACATTTCTTAGAATTTTTTATTAAAAATTAAAAATATATAAAAATTGTCATTCGAATATTTAACAAGCATCGGCATTGTTCGCAATAGTTGTAACATTATTCGGTGCATTTGTTTCCAATCCGGCAATGATTAAATCTTGCTTTTCAATACGCCCCTCCTGAGCGCGTATTTCCAATCTGCAGCACAATTTAGTTGTATATAGAGAGCATGTTAGTAAAAAATGTGCTACAGTTTTATGAAAGTTAAAGCACAGATCAAGTCAACTCAAGTGATAAATTGAGTGAGTTGAAGAGTTAAGTGTGATTAAAGCTTAATGTAAGATCGACAAGCGTTTTACCTATTCGCATTGTGATTAACATTCCAAAAGGGTGGCAAAAACTTTGGTTGCATTTTATCCAGAAAATGTTCACGCCACAATTTTTCCAGCTCTAGCAGTCCACCGAATTCGGTCTGATACATTTGCACCACCTTTTCGCCATGCTGGCAGTATTTGTCGTTGTGACGACTGCCGATGAAAGTTTAAATAAATTAAATCATTACTCATAAATAAAACTGTATTTGAAAGGCCAACACATACGTCGTATCGATGCTAGCTGCCTCCGTCAACAGTTCGTGCGTCAACTCTTCCTCGCCATAGTAGTCGAGCACTATTTGTCGCAATTGTTTGCAACGCGCTTCGGGAATTTGTTGCGCATTCAAAAGCAGTGCACGTGCCGCAGACTTTAACTGTCTGTAACATGAAGCAAGAACGATTTTAGTTTTAGCAAAACTAAAATGTTTTCATCATACTTTACCGCAACTCGGGCACATCGAAGAACTTGGCTGCGCCCTCTTCATGTGCAAACGGCGCATTGCATAGCTCCGCCAATTTGGTGCGCACCTTCAGATCAAATATATTGCTTAGCTGATGGCACTCGGGACAGAGCAGCAGCACATCGTGCGAGGTGTGCGATTTCATTACCACTGCGAAACGAAAATAACATAAATAAATTATTATTTTTTAATTAAATGCTTAAAACTAACCTGGAAAGTGCTTTCGATACTCGCGCGGCACCACGTTCTTGCGTATGTAAGCCTCGCGGTGACCACACACCACACACTGATTCTCCTTGGGTGTCTGATAGTAACGGCCCACCTCGCCCACGGCGCGACCAGCTGGCTCAAAGTTCAGTCGCACCGTCAGCGGTTTGTCGCCAATGTGCGTGCCCAAATTTTGGTCCAGATACCATTGCGCCTTCTTGGCGTCAATGGTGCACAGCAGCTCACCATCGGGCGCCTGCAGCAAACAGTTGTCGTACAGCGTCTTGGATCGTGTGCTCATGCCGCGTATTTGCATATTTTTCAGTTTGCCATTATTTTTGCCGTTGGCCGCATTGCTTTTCGACTGCGCGTTGGCTTTCAGTACAAAGCCATCCTTGAAGCGCACATCGAAGAATGGTTCCAGCTGCGTGTAAATCGTGTTAAACTGTGGCGCACTGAGTTGCCAAAAATGCCTACAACAAGAAAATTCAAAGTTAAAAAATCATCTTGGAACGTTTCAACACAATGTGCCAACTTGATGCTTCTGCAATCTGTCCTGAAACTATTTTACTCACTTTGGCTGTAATTTCTTGATCAACTGTTCAAAGATTCGCACTGCCACCAGTCCATCGTCCGCGGCATAGTTCAGCTGCTTTTCGGTTAGCACCTTTGCTTCCCAGTCGGAGCAGGCCAGTCGCCAATTCTTATCCATTTGAACATTCAGCAGCGACTTGGCAAACTTTGCCAAACCTTCCGGTTTGTGTCCGACCAAAAGTGCCAGGAAGCGCAGGTCGAGCGTGCTGGACACGCCCACGCCATAATCATAGGCCAATTGGTGTGCATCATTTTGCGGGGCCACGCCCACTTTTATCACCTGATCGTCCTCGAGCAGCTCTCGCAGACTTTTCGGTATCTGCTGCAGACAGCAAAGGCGAAATAGAGCACACAGACCTTGCTGTGTGGAGAGCTGCAGCAATGCCACCGGCCGGCGAGTGCCACCCACCGTCACCCACTCACAGTCGAAGCCCAGCACGCGGTACTTGTGGCAGTGCCTGCAAACAAGCAAGTTGAGCTACTTCACTATTGGGAAAGTTGCACAAAATGTACTGAACCAACTCACTGTTTCAGCGTGTTCACCACACGCTGACATTCGTCCGGCGTGTCAACGACGTGTATGCTTTTGTTGCCCAGCGGATTTCGAGAGCTGCGCAAGTGGGCCAGAATGCGCGTCCGATGCCGCAACATTACACAAAAGATGCCAATGCCGGCTGTGGCCAGCAGCGCCGCCTTTGGCGACAGCAGGTTACGTTTGCTCTCGGCCATGGCGTCGGGTTGAACGTTTTGCAGAAATCGCGTTTAATTTGAGGATGGCGAAATATTATTGTTTGTGAAATTTGAGAGTCAGCTGTGAAGCACACTTTTCGCAGTTTGAGAGTCATTGGCAACTAAACAGCTGCACAAGTAACAAATCGCATTCGTTACACTTAAAAAATTGAAACCTGGCATTAATTTTCAATTAAAAATACAATTTAAAAAGTTTTTAAATGGGTAGAAGGATTTTGAACTAGAAAAGTGTATAATAAAATAATATTTTGTTTGAATTAAAATTAAATTTAAACTTGCAAAGTTATTCTGAGAAATAACAAAAATTTATTAATTGAAAACAAGTTTGTTAAAATATCTTAAAATAATATAATTGATTTAAAAAGCCGCCAAATGCGTCGAAGGTTTTTTAACTAAAAAGTCTATAATAAAAGAATATTTTGTTTGCTTTAAAATTAAATTTCAACTTGCAAAGTTATTCTGAGAAATAACAAAAATGCATTAATTGAAAACAAGTTTGTTAAAATATCTTAAAATAATATAATTGATTTAAAAAGCCACCAAATGCGTCGAAGGATTTTTAACTAAAAAAGTTTTTAATAAAGAATATTTCGTTTGCTTAAAAATGAAATTTAAACTTGCAAAGTTATTCTGAAAATGAACAAAAATGAATTAATTGAAAACAAGTTTGTTAAATTATTTTAAAATAATATAATTGTCAAAATGAAATTAATATTTAAAATTTTCCACTTAAAAAAAATCCGATTTAAGAAGCCTTCAAATGCGCAGAAACATTTTGGACTAAACATGTTTACAATAAAACAATATTATGTTTGCCTTAAAAATAAATTAAAACTTGAGAAGTTATTATGAAAAAATAATAACAAAAATTAATTAATTAAAAACGAGTTAATTACCATATCCTAAAATAAAATATGTAATTTTGATAATGAAATTAATATCTAAAATTTACAACACAAAACAAAACCATTACAAATGGAAAATCAAAATATGCAATTTTTTTTCAAATATTGAAAAGTAAGCAAAAATTAATATATGATACAATATACAAAAATGTTTTAAAAATTAAATGCACTAAAAACTAATAAAAATATAAATTAATACACATAATAACCATTTCTGTTTTATTTTATATTTAGCGTTTATTTGCATAGAAATTGAATGTTTAAAATGTAAAAATTTCCACATTTATTCAACACCTCCAACATGTCATAACTTGCACAAAAATTCTAATACTGCGAAAGTTTTTACGAACTTTAACGCGACACTTGCAAAGTTGCAAAATACTTAAACACAAAACACGGCAATCACAATTTCCAAACATTCTTTATAAATCACACTAATATTACAATAAGGTATTTTATTATATTTATTAATGCTTTGAAATATTCCCAATTGTATTTTTAATTTATTTTTAGTTATAAACTTTATTGAAGTCATGTTCATTAGTTTTAACTATGTTGTTTTATTTGCTTGTTCTTGTTTTTTAAATGCCAGCCTCATATGACTTAAGTACATAAGTTAAGTGTCAAGTTCATAATTTCAGTTAGTTGTTAGTTAATTATCGATTCGTTAATTTATACTCGTATCATACTATGAGAGAAACCACAATGCGCTTTCTAGATGCCTATGTGAAATACGTTACTCGAGAATTCATTACAATTCTTCGATTCTAGTCCAGTATCAAGTAACGCAAACGCTTGCGTGCCGTCGATTCGCGTGGCAGCGTCATGGCCCACTTCTTGAGCGCCGTCAGAATCACCGAGCTGACCACGAGCAGTGCGCCGAGCAGCGAGTAGCCCGTGGGCGCTTCGCCGAAAAACATCATTTGCCAAATGAAAGCAAACACAATGTCCGCACAGCGCGCTATGGCCACCGGCCCGGCCTGCTCTACTTGCAACGACAGCGTGAGCAGTATTTGGCCGAGAAAACTAAAGATGCCCAGAACGACGACCAGCCAACGATCGCGCCCACATGCCGGCCAGCAAATGGCGCCTATGGAGCCGCACACCAGCAGCGTGTAGACGAGCGCAAAGGCGCCAAAATTGGTCATGATGACGGAGAAGTGCAGGCCCTTGAGCGCCCGGAGCAGTATGTAGACGTTGGCACCGAAGAGTGTCGATGATATGGCAGCGACCGGACCCCAAATGTCGTAACTTTTGCCCGAGAGGCGTTCGGCATCCAGTGAGGGTGCGTCGTCGCCGAAAATGAACGGCGGGCGCGTGATCAGCACGACACCGACCAGCGTCAGCACGATGGTGATGATGTTGAAAAAACTGCACTGCTCCTTGAGAAAGACGCGCGCAAAGATGGCCACGAAAACGGGCGTGGAGAAGATAATGACGCTGGCATCGGCCAGCGGCATGTGACGGAAGGCGTAGAAGCTGAGCATGAGGCCGGTGGTGCCCATGAAGCAGCGCAGCAGCAGGATGACACGTTTGCCCTGGGGGAAAATGGGCTGGCGTGTGTAGACGACAATTGGAATGGCCGGCAGCAGAACGCCAATGAAGCTGTGCGAAAGGAAAACCGAAAACGATTGAAATTGATGAATCAGTGTGTAAAGCGGTGCAGCGGTCAGTTTTATCTTTCGAAATGTTAGCTGAGTACAAACTGAAAAGAAGACCCATGTCGTCTGTCTATCTGGCTAACAGCTATAATCAGCAAATAATATTCAAGCTGCTGTTATTTTGAAAGACAAACTTGGCCGCACAGTGCACGCTTTCATTTGATTATAATGTAATTAATATGTACCGAAACGATGCCAGTTCCATGGGATTCACATCGACCAGACCTTTGACAATCACCGAGCACAGCGAGAAGAAGAGCGAGGAAAGTGTAGCCAAAATTATGCCCAAATAGGGACAATTCAACTTGGCTTTCAGGCGTGTGAGCAATTGGTTTGATGTCTCGCCATAGCGCAGCCCATCCACAAACTGATGCAGCTCCAAATTTTCGGGCATGACTGCGGGACAGATGCTTGCAGCTTGCTTTAGAAAGTAAATTCGTTGTTTATGGTTTTAAGCGTCGGATCGAACATGCTACTTGGATTATCTGCATAATGAAGCAATATTATAAATAACGATTACAGTTGAGCACATAGACACCAAACTGACCTACACTATTTATTTTAACTTTCACTCGTTGCAGTGATAATGGAAAAATCGATTGCTTTCTGTAGTCTGGCAAACTGATTCAGTTTCAGCCAGTTGACCCACACTCAGTCGTTTCTTGGAGGAAGCTCCGTTCATTGGCGACTAAATGTGGGCACTAATCAATAGCCGCGTTTTGCTTAATTTATTTAACATTTTCAATAGTTTTTTATATATTCTCTTAATACAGCACAAAATTTGTACGACTTCCGCATCCTTTATTGCGTTTCCCGTTTGACAGCGCAGCAAAAGCACAATAAAAACAACAATTGTCAAAATTGTTTTTCACTACAGTTCGAAAAGCCTTGCAATTGCGTTTTGTTTGTGCAATTAAGAGCCGAACAGCTGACGCCAGCTGTTATTGTTATGGCAACCCGGTGCAGTTTGAGCAGCACTGCCGCTGTCAATGTTACCGCAAAATTCAATTCAAAACAAAGTCCTCGGTAAAAGGGGCAACAACAATAAAGCAGCAATTAACACCTGTTCCGTTAGTCGAATGTCGGTTTTTTTGTGAGAAACTTGTCAATTTTATACAACTTCGACGCAAATTACGAGATGTTGTAAAAAATCAAATATAAATTCTCGAAAATTGTGAAAAATATAGCGCGACATCTTTTTCGGCGTTTTGTATTGTGGCACAAGCAAACGCTGTAAGTACGCAGACGACCATTGACCGACAGTTCAATCAGTTTCTGTTTTTGTATTTTATTTAGACAATTGAAATTTAAATAGAAAAAAACCCTACGCAATAACATCGCAATATTGCATACACATTAGTGTTGCGCGCCGCGTTTCCAGTAATGCAAAACAGCCGCACCAGCTTACAGGCCCAAATCGGCCAATACTGCATCCAGTTCAGACTGTAGATTGGCTGCCTTCGAGCGCACTTGCGTGATTTCATCTTGCAAATTGTCGACGTTGGCCTGCAGCAGCACATTGCACTTTTTCATGGCGGATAGGCGGCTCTCGTGCTTCTTGACGCGCGGTTCCAGATTGTTCTTCTTGTCGGTGTTGGAAGCGTCCTGCAGAGACACCAAGTTGCCATAATGCATTTGTAATGTTCACCACATGCCGCGTGCTTACCTCGGCCTCTGATTCGCTCTCGGTCTCGGCTTCACTCTCCTCCGACTCGGACTCCTCGGATTCCTCCTCCTCCTCGGACTCTTCTTCTTCGGCCGGCTCCTCTTCCTCGGGCTCCTCTTCCTGTTCGCAGGAAATAAAAGCGAATTTATTGAATTGAATTAAAGTGTGTCAATGCTATGGTTGGCTTACCTTCTCCTCATCGGCATCCTCGTCCTCTTCTTCTTCCTTCATGGACGCGGCCATTTTTTGCACTTCCTTTTCCAGTTTCTTGAACTTTTTGTTTTCTTCCCTGTGTGCGAAATGTTTGAGGTCAGTAAATGTAACTTTTCAAGCTCAAATTGTTGGCGGCCACCCACTTGAGTATAACATGGTTCTTCTTCATGGCCTGCTTCAGCGCCAGCTTCTCCTTCTTGGCTGCCTCCTGTTTGACCTTCAGCTTGGTCAGTTTGCTCTTCAGTACTTTGACCTCCTTGCCCATGCGACGTTCACGTCTTTCGACCTTTTTCTCTTCCGGCTCATCCGGATCGCTCTCGCTTAGCGCCAAATCGAAGTCCGGTGAGCTGTCGCGTCCGCCCAGCGCATCGCTGGGGCGTCTGGAGCCGTTCAGTGAGCCGCCACCCTGTCACATACAGAAAATTAACAATTATTTAATATTTTGAATTTATGTCTCTTTGAAAAGTGTATGCTGTGATGTACATATTCCAAAATTAGATTAGATTGCAATTGTTGTTAGTTGAAGCCACTTTTACCTTGTTGTTGTAAGCATGCAGTCCATTAGAATAGCTGTCGGCACCGTAATAAGTGTCGGCCTCATTTGGATCCTCGTAGGAATAGCAAAAGTTAAATTGCGGTCTTTTAGGGCGAGAGCAGTAGGGACATGGACTTGAGGCCATATTACCCTAACAGTTAATATCGGTTTTTGGCAAATTTATGAAGCAAAAATATAATAGAAATTACAAATTAAATTGAAGCTTGTTAGAAAAGTGTTTAGTTCAATTTATAACTAATGTAGACTAATTAATTCAAGTATTAAGCAAACGTTTTAAAATGGCAAAAGCATACTTAAGCGTATTTGTATTCATAAAATCTTAAAGACCGGCCGATTTTTTTACCTGCAACACCTGCGCCAATTTGCGCTCCAGCATTTGTATTTGTCGCTTTTGCTCCTCCAGTTCGCTCTTTGCCTGATCGAACTGCTCTCCGGTGACGTGATATTTCGTCTCCAATTGTTTTACCTCCTGGCGTGCATCCTCCGCTTCCTGCTTCAGTTTGGCCAAGTAGGCCGCCTCAGAGGCAGTTGTGGGTTCCATTGTTGCCACAATAATTCTCGAACCATATTCCAGATTCTTTTCGCGTGACTTTTCACGTTCGAGTTCCGCCTCCAGTGTCGCTATCTGCGCCAACAATTTCTTATTCTCTCGTTCCTGCGCCTCGCGATTGCGCAGCTCCAGTGCCAACATTTGCTTGGTGCTCTGCAGATCGTCGCGTATGTTGTCGATGTCGTCCAGCTCGTCGCCACTGGGATCGTCAATGGAGAGGGCCGCAACTATGGCATTGGTAGCGCTGTCGCCGTCGACCACGCTGGCACCGGCCGCCTGCAAGGCGATACTTGTTCGTTTATTTGCCGTGGACTAATTGAATTACATTTATTTATTTAATTAAATAAATAAAAATAAAAGTATTATAAAACAAATTTAAATAATGTTGCTGTCAGTCGATAAATTGTTACCTCCGCCAGCATGTTGATTTTTGATTGGGATTTCTGTATTTGCTCCTCGATGGTCATTTGCTTGCGGAACTTACGCAGACCCTCCAAAACTGGTTTACTGCGATCGTTGGTCCGCGTCGGCTTCAGCCGTATGCCGCCCTGAATTTGTTTGAGCAGCTTGTTGTGCGAATTATCCTTTTCCGTTTCATAGATAAACTTGTCGTCGACTTTGGTCATCGATTTACATGTGAGAATCGGCTGAGATCTTGAGACAAGAGAGAGGGAAACTATGGTTAAACTACGGTTTCACAAAGAGTGATCGATGTGGGATTTGAGTTCACTATGTTGGAGACGACTTAAAAATTATAACTAGATCAGTTAACAAGAGCTCAAAACATTTAAAATTGACACACATCGACTGCAACATTCAATGTTTTGTGTGAAATTTTTTGAGCTTGCAGTATTTCACATTGTGGCGACACCAAATTACCTGCACAAGTATTATGCGACTTTACGACGTTTCAGGGGTCTTCTTAACCCTTATTCTCATACCCGGGTACCCGGGTGCCCACTGCGATGTATTTTCGTGAAAAAAACTGACAAATAATGAAAATTTTTTTTTTACCTTCCGGATCCTCGTTATTTAGGTGAAAAGCGAACAAATCATATATTTAAAAAATTTTGTTTTCTATATTGAAAACTTAAAAATTTCATGAAATGGGTACCCGGGTACCCCGGGTGCCAAACGACGTTAGTAAGTTTGGGTATGAGAATAAGGGTTAAAAAGAAATATCTGCCAATATCCCGAAAAAGTTATTGAAAATAGACTAAACTAAGTTACCTCCAACGACTTTAGTTCAAAAAGTCCACAAGTGGTCACTGAACTGACATTATTTTTCATAATTATTGAATGACATGAAATGTTCGGTTAATAAAAACAAGATAGGTTGGAATCAGGGGCGGTTTCAGAAAAATATTTCGGGGGGTTTCAAAAAGTAATTCTTTAATATTTATAAAATGCTTTTTAATTTGTATTTAGGTTTAAAGTCGATTCTAATATTTCGGGGGGCTTTCAACCCCCAAAACACTGCCCCCTGAATCCGCCACTGGTTGGAATTAATTTGTGCCGCTTGAGGTATGGAAAATGGTTTAATTTGAGTCAAAATCAAATGTGAACCTAATTTTTGCAAGACTCGATTCATTAATGAAGAGTTGTAAGGGTTCGATTCTTTCAATATTTGAAACTTCAATTAATTACTCCAAGTTTGAGAGTCTTGAGACTTTAAAAAAGAGCTGCTGGGAGATTCGAGACATTATAAAAGAGTTGTAAGGGCCCAACTGTTTCAATATTTGCAACCTCAATTGATTGCTTTGAGATTGGGAGATTTGAGCCTTTAAAAAAGAGATGTAAGGGCTCGAGTGTTTCAATATTTGCAATCTTAATTGGTTGATTGAAGTTTGGGAGACTCGAGACTTAAAAAATGAGCTGCTATTTCCAACCTGAATTGATTGCTTTGAGTTTGGGAGATTCGAGACTTTAAAAAAGAGATGTAAGGGCTCGAGTGTTTCAATATTTGCAATCTTAATTGGTTGATTGAAGTTTGGGAGATTCGAGACTTAAAAAATTAGCTGCTGGGGGAATCGAGACATTAAAAAATAATTGTAAGGGCTCGATTCTTTCAATATTTGCAACCTGAATTGATTGCTTTAAGTTTGGGAGATTCGAGACATTAAAAAAGAATTGTGGGGGCTCAACTGCTTCAATATTTGTAACCTCAATTGATTGCTTAAAGTTTGCAAGACTCGATTCATTGATGAAGAGTTGTGAGGGCTCGACTGTTTCAATATTTGCAACCTGAATTGATTGCTTAAAGTTTGGAAGCCTCGAAACTTCAAAAAAGAGCTGTAAGGTTGTAAGTCAATATTGCTAACCTCAGTTAATTGCTTGGCGCATTAAATGAGAGCCAATTAAAAAAATGCAATTCAATTCAAATAACCTCAAGATTTGCAATTAAACTTTCTTAATGCTGTACATTTTTGCCTCTATTCAGTAATCAACAGTACCTGAAAATATTCCCTATCAAATAATCTCTGTTCAAACAGACTTTTCCATTGATTATAATTACATTTACGATTATATTTAAATTTTAAGGAATTTCTCCTCGCTGAATTAAGCATTTATCTCACACAAAGCATACTTTAGATGCCGCCCACATTACGTCTTTGTGCTTTCGCCGTCGCCGCAGCACGCCGCATTCTGTGCGGTTCATTGAAATTCTTCAAAGTTCCATAATCTGTGCGCTGGCTGTGTCAAGTCCTCGCCAAAGGAATTTCACAGCGCTGCAACGGTCGCCCTCACTCACTCATCGCTCAGTCGCGGCGCGCACATTCACTAATTCGCTCAGGCAAGTTTCGCCACTCACCTATCGTTGCAAACCACATGCCGCAGCTTTCGGCCGGTCTCCACCTCCTTCATCATCTCTGACCAATCTGGACGCCTTCGCGGTCGCGTTCTGCACACAGCGACCGCGCAAGAAATACACACATACAATTCAATTTATGGAATGCGATATTTTTCACAATTAAGTCATAATTTATGCAAATTAATATGCTGCGCGTAACTTGAACTTACTTAAGTTTTTCCAGTGTCGCCTTCTGGGCTTTCGACAGGTCTTGCTTCTCGCCCGCTGCTCCCAATGGCGGCGGTGGCGGTGGCGGAGCTTTGGGCACAAGCGCTGGCAACGGCGGCGGTGCGGGAACTGCATGCGGCGCCAACACGTGACAGTGGAACACAGCGAGAGTGAAAGAAAAACCAAGAAGAAAGAGAGACATTGTTAAGTTTGCTTTTATTTTTATTTTATTTTTTAATTTATGTAAAACACAGCGTAGAGTTAAGACGGAAAAATTGTTATTTAATGAGTTGCGATTTGCGTATAGTTCAGTGGCGGCATAAAGTTGTTTTTGTTGGGCATAGCATTTACTTGCACTTAAAGTGAAAATGTAACAGTCGAACTGGGCCGACTTGTTGGTATTCGGCACTGTGGGCAGCGTCACGCCTCTATGAATTAATAAAGAATTGTATTTTCGATGTGAAATAATGAATGAATTTAGGTTTAAAATTGTTTGATAAACGGAGTTGCAAGTGCGAGTGAGTGTTAAAGTAAAGTAAAATGTTGAAACTTTCATACTAATTTGTGAAACTCATTACAGGTATGGTCCATCTGCACAATTCTTGACATCTCTACCTTCAAACGTTTGAAAGTTGGCAATCAAAATGGCCGCCAGTCAAGGAATAGACAAACGAACAGTTGAATTTGTACAAGTCTGACTTTATAAATGGAGAGACACCACCAAATTTGATCCCCACAAGCCGCTAATTCTTTCTAGATATAACGCATAAGTAACATTTCATATCGTCCTTGCCTGCTATGAGGCTTTACAAACTCCATAGCAGAGTTTGTATATCTCAGCGCCGCAGTGCTGGGCATGCAAATAGTAGTTAGATAAATCGCACCGCAGATGGCAGCAGCCCAACTATCAACGCCATGAAAGACAGTGCGTTGGCAGAAGGAAGCAGCGAGCGATTATTTGCTGGCTGAAAGTGGAATGAAACACACGAAGGAGCATTAAGTGCGCTGCCGGCACCAGGAACCCGGTTGGGTTTAGCTGTTCAAGTTAGTTTAAAAAAGTAGTAGTAGTAGTAGTGGTAGTAGTTGGGTGCCGTGCGCGGCGACAAAGTGTAATGAAAGATTGTTGCAAGGTTGCCTGGTCGCTTGAGGAGCGCATTTAATTGCATTCCTGCATTCTGGCAGAGTCGTTAACGAGGTTAATTAGTTAAAATGTGGTTTGCGCTAATTTCTGTAGATTGTCTTTAAAGATTTGCTGTAAAAACTTGCCAACTTTTAGGATTTATGGGAGTAAACCGCACTTGTGGGTAGTGTAAGATAACAGTTGAAAACTGTTTTACTTAAACTGTGTCTATAATTTTGGTTTGAGTTTTGTAGACTGAAAGGTCAACAACTGGGAAATCAAAAGGTTCACTATGTGTGATTTTTTCAGTAACTCGTTGACCTTTTCAGGTATTTACTTGTACAGAGAACATTTAAAACATGTCTAATGTCAACTGTTGAACTGTTGAAAGCGACGGTAGTGTAGTATCGCAAATAAACTTGAAAGTATGTTAGAAAAATTCATACCTTTGTATTTTCAAAAGCATGTTTTATAGTAAGATGGAAGTAATATTGAGTTATTGAAGAGATTAGTTGATGGAAGTGTAGGGTAAAGTTGAAGGTACTCGTATTGAAGTGAGTCAAATTCCATTTATGGTCAGTAGATTTTAAAGCATTGCTCAATCGATCGAAACCATGTTTTATAGTAAGATGAAAATTGCATTTAGTTGATGGAATGATTAGTTGATGGAAGTGCAGGGTAAAGTTGAAGGTACTCGTATTGAAGTGAGTCAAAGTCTATTTATGGTCTTTGCTCGATCAATCGAAACCATGTTTTATAGTAAGATGGAAGTTGCATTTAGTTGATGGAAAGATATAAGTGCCTAAAGTACTCGTACTGAAGTGAGCCATAATCCGTTACTGGGTTTCTTTTATGGTCAGAAGGTTTTTTCAGTAAGCGCAATCGATTTTGAAGCATAGAAGTGCGCCGAAATCGAATATCGCTTCATTTTATTATCAGATTATTTTCTAGTTAGCTCAATTGGCTTTTAATCCCATTTTTTATAGCATTTCATGTGTTTCATTTATTTTCAAAGTTCAAAAAAAAAAAAATTTAACACCGAAAGACCGCAAGTTTTTCATAGAAATACCAAAGAATTTACAGATATTTAAAAATGAAAAACCGTGAAAATAACTGCAATGGTCTTTCTAGTGTTAAATAGTCCTTTTGTCGACATCCGCAATAAGCATTTCGCTTGCTACCTCAGCAGCATTCATATTTAATTATTTTCAATTGCAACTTCATTTTGTTTTTCGTTTTGCTTCCTATTGACGCACTTTGTTTTTGCACGGTTTGCCTGTTTGTAATTTTTCTTTTCGCCATACTTTTCGCTTACTAATTTCGCTCACAAAGTTTTAGCAAAACAAACTTTTGCGCGTTTAAACTCTTTTCGCGACTTTTTTGCCTCATGATTATTTAATAAGAAATGCGTCGTTATGTTTTGTCGCGACCGTTCCGTCACGTGTTCTGTCTCAAGTCTTAAGCATACCACCGACCCGACAGCACCATCCGACCATCTTGTGCTGCAATTTTTTAGTTGTCTCTTGCGAGTTGTTGGACATTGAAAGCATTCCTTGATGACCAACAATGGCCAACATGCAAACCGTTTCAACTATCAGCGTCAACGCTTCATGCTCATTGGCCATGTTGTGCTCTCTCGCTGGCCGCGTGAGCAACATGGCAGCTATGTTGATTTCTGCTGTCGCTGTTGGGCTTTGCAGCTAATTCGCGCCTTCCGCTGCTCCTTGCCGATGTTGCTGCTGTTCATATTCAGCAATTTATTCATTTTAGTTTTGCCTTAACTCGAAACTCGAACTCGTTACTCTCGGGGCAGCGCGCAACTCAACGCTCGACAGTGCCTCCGTCCGGCAAAGTTACAGCGCAAGAAATTCTAATTAAGTTTTGCTTTGCTGCTGGCGCTGCTTTAAGTTGCCCGAATTTTAGCGGCAGCTGAGCGTTTGTCCGCAACTTGATTCTGCTTCATGTCTTGTCGGTTCTCTCATTTTCTTTTTGATTTTTTTTCTGTTTATCTAAATTTTTTGGGAAAGAAGCGATATGGTTCTTTATTTTAGAGTTGGCCTCAGTCAGCTGTTCACTGAAAATTTTGTGGGTTGCTTTCCTTTTGAGCAAATATTTGCTATATATTATTTTTTAATGAACCAAGTTAATTTTTCTCTTTGTATTTGCAGATATTTCAGCGTCGTAAAAAAGTAAACAGCGCCTGGACGTCTGTAAATGCCCTTGAAATTTCATGTAAGCCGTCCACTAACTGACTGAATGCTAATCTCTGTTCATTTGTAAGTACTTTGATATGTTTTTCCATCTGGCTTAACAAGACCTAAAACCTTTTCGTTTTTTTTTGCCACACTCACAGCTGCACGTCCATTGCGCATTGTTTATGCGTTTTTGAGCTAAATTTTAAAAGGCCCAGCAAGAAAGTCATACCTTATACTTTTATCTGTTACACGAATTTATGGCTGAAAGCAATTTCTCGCACTCTTGATGTGTGTATTTCAACACCCACACAAACTCTGATGATGCTAAAATTATGCAAATAAGGTTAAAGTAATATAAAACTGCAACATTGAGCGTTTGTTTTCGAAATTTATGACAGCTTAAATTTCAATTGTAGCACAAATTTTGTTTGTTACCAAAATTAATGCCATCAACTATGAAAAAAGTTAATATTTTCATTTATGACCAAAGCAGATCCATAAAAAAAGTATTGCTAAGTAAAATTTATTAGTTGCATTCATAAATCACAGCAGCATTAATTTCAAATATTTCCACATAAAATTTTTAATTGTATAGATGTAAAATAATTTTCTCATGAATTATACAATTATTCAATACTATTGTATCATATAAATTAATTATGCTGACCCAATTGAAAATGTAATGTTGCATAATTCCCCAAAAATGTCATAATAATTTTTTCTATTATTATTATTATTATTTTTTCTGCATCAACTGCTTCCAATTTTCCAGTTTGCTTTTTTTTAAACCTTTTTTCGCTCAAACAACTCGTAAAATCATTTTTACACTCAACTTAAATGTGCAAATACTCTTAAATGTGTTACTCGTAGCAGAATTTAAACATAAAAAGTTTCAGTCACGCATATTTTGTATCTAACTCGCTCCACTTATTTGTATTTGCTCTCATTACACTTTTTCAAAGTCACAGAAGCAGAATCTTTCTAATCAATTTGCGAGATCCTTGCAAGTGACATTTTGCTCTAATTTCTGCCTAATGGCACTTCCTGCTTCCTTTCATAATTTTCTAGCTTTTTATGTAGGTGAAATTTTATATCTGGCTTTTGTTTTGCAATATTTGTTATTTTTTTGTAACATTTTTATGAATTCGTTTTGTACGGTAGGCGAGTGTGTGTTGGTATATTTTGTTAAGGATTTTGAAGTAAAAATATGGTGTGAAACGTTAAGAAAAATATTAAAAAATATTTATAAATAATAATAAATAATAACTACAAATATTTAAAAATATTTATAAATATTTATATATATTTACAAATGATATATTTGGAATATTTCAAACTTTAATGGAATTTTCAATTTAATATTTAGAAATATTTACTTATTTTTTAATGAGTGAAACTTCATTCCTGCAAACTTGAATTGGAGATCTGATTCACACAAAGGTGCCAGAAGTCATTATTAAAAAATCAAAACTCTTTATTCTGGACTTGAAAACGAGAATTAGTTCCCTAATACTAGGAGCTCCTGATTTAGCATTCCCACGAATAAATAATACGAGATTCTGGTTACTTCCTCCTTTAGCCCTCCTGTTAGTCAGTAGCATAGTAGAAAACGGACTTGGATGGGAGTTCTGATGCAATATTTGAATCGGAGGTCTGTTGCAGACTAAGGAACCAAGACTCGTTAATGTAGACTTGAATCGAGAATCTGATCAGACTAAGAAACCAAAACTCTTTACTTTAGATTTCCGTGCAAAAGGAAAACCCTCTTCCAATCTCTCAGACTTTTCAGAACCAACACAATGGACATGTAAGTCCTATCTCCAAGTATTAGACAACAGAAAACTGTAGTGCAGTGTCAATTGCAGCGTTTGAAATGTCACCCAGGATCAACTTCGAAATTGTTGTTTCAATTCACTTATTTCACACTCCTTGCTGCTTGTCTTTTCTTGTTCGTATTGATTTCTGTATTCACCATTTTTATTGTAAAATTCAAAAATTGACGCGTTAGCAGCGCTGCGATACAATTGAATTCGCATAGCGGCAGTTGCCACGACCGTCAAAATGACAATTCCGCAAAATGCGCCTAAAAAGCTGCTAATTAGCACTTCTGTGAATGCCATTCGAATGAAAAAGCTGTACTGGTTTTTGTCTTTTGCGTCGTTTTTTTTTGTTCCTTGTTTTTGTTCCTTTCAGAGCCTTTGTGCTGTGTGCTGTCGGCTGTTTGCATTTGGATTAAAACTTTTTGTAAGCGACGTTTGCCTTTTGTCTTGTGCACGGCCCAAGGCGTGTGTAGAGCTTAAACACGTTCAGATCACGCTTTCTTGCCTCGCGTTGCTTGTTTCCTCTCTGTTAGGGCTTTGGAAAATTCACTTTTGGTTGCTTAATTTTTTGTATTCGAGTTTTATGTTTTTGGTTTGTTTGTTCTATTTGTTTGGTTTCGTTTTGTTTGGTTTCTTTTTCTTTGTGTTTTTCTTTATTTCTGTTCTCTCGAGCAGCAAAAGACAAAATAAGCCATAGCACATTTGTTTTTTCTTGTTGTTTAGGCTTTGTTTGGTCTGCTCTTTGCTGGCTGTTTTGTTTGCTTTGCTGGCTGTTGTTGCTGTTTTGTTGTGTTTGTGATATGTCAAAGTGTTGCGACAGTCGTCTGAATGCCGTTTAACTCCTTCCATTCGCATTGGCATGGAAGGCATTGGATGTTTGACTGCCTCTGTGTGGTTCTGTGTCGCTAAGGCGCAGTCGAAAGTGTGTCGCTGACAAAAACAACACCGAAAATCAAAATAAGGTCAAATTCTAATACGCTTAAGCCCAATTAAATGAATCGAATCAGCAGCCTCACATTTTTTTCGCCTCGGTTTTCATGTCGCTTACTTTTAGTGGGTGTCAATTACTACTCAAAGCTTGAGCTCTAATTTGAGTGCATATTAAATGCGTTGTAAAAATAAACGTATCTATGCACATACATACATACACACATATACTTTCACTCAGTGAAAAAAGTAATGGAAAAAATGTGCTAAAACCTTTTTATGCTCGCATTGAAATTCTTTTGCAAGTTTTTGTTAAGCTCAAGCGGCACTTATGCGTATGTAAATATTTATGTGCGTGTGTGTGTGTACTTAAATTATTCACTCACTTCATGCGCATAAGTGACTCACAGCACAGAAGTCTATTAACTTTGAAATTGCGTTGTGGATTTTTAATTATGCCGCAACAAATTCTTCGACTTAGCTCAATGTTGCCTTGGGGGTGGGAAGAGGGGGAGGGGGGAAGTGAGTGAGTTAAGTCACAAGTGCGCTCCTTTCAAGGACAGAAATTGCTATAGTACTGTTATTAAAATGCGCGCGCACACACACACACAACCATCCACACTCTAATAAATTTACAAAATAATTGAATTAAGCATAAATGAAATTTCTTTTAATTTTATAATTTCATGCTGATTTTTATACCTAAATGTTTTCAAAAGTTTATAAAATTTAACTACATATTTAAAAAATATTTAATAATTTAATAATTGGTCACTGCCTGTGTCGAAAATTTCAACTCGAACGCAATGCTCTTTAATTATTTATTTTAATTTGATACCTTCTGTTTGATTCTGCTTGTATGTAAAAGTGTATAGCTATTTGATTTGTTGTCATAAAGCACTTTGTTGCCTTTAGCATGAAAACAGAAACTCAATTATTTTAAGTAAACTTCCCAAGTACAAAAAATACAGTCAATACCTCATGAAAATACTGCAAATACTAACAAATGTTCAATTGCCTTCAAGAAAAGATATAAGAACCACTTTCCTATTTCAGAACTGGTGTACAATGGCTCTAAAGAAAGGCCGTAAGAAACCACTGCCCAAAGTTGTTGTCCGAAACAGCAGAAGTTTGAGTTGGAGAAGTTTGAATTCATTGAGCATAAAAAAGTTCTAAAAAGCAGATCGAATAAAATACTTGATTGAATAAATTTAGTTTTAATATGGAAATAGTTAACCTTAATTGGTAGATAATATTTATTACATCTCATGGTGTGAAATCAACAGATCTAATGAAAAACGAAAATTTTTACCACTTACTTATTCTTATATCTCAAATAACTTCTACTGAAAGAAATTTGAAGCCAAGCATCGATTTTTTCTAGTCTAACTAAATGTATCTGCGTCTCTCTTTTAACTTGAATCTCTTTGTATCAAAGATTGCTTACCATTTCTAGTCATTGTTTACCATTTCTCAAGTCTCAGTTGACTTAGTTTGAACCACCTGTCTAATTTTTGGTTAGAAACAAAGTTTAGTTAGCTCTAACTAACTTATAACCGGTTGCTTCACCTGTAGCTCCCAAGTAGTGTGAATACATTTAATAATAGGAGACTTGATAATTGTCATCAGAAGTAAGTGCTTAAAATTAAATGAGCGCGATTCATTTCATTAACCCATTTAAACCGTTTTTACTTATATCTTTTTGGTTTGAAATTATGTCTATTGTAGATTTTTAGGTTTCTAGTTATTCTAGTTAAATGTTGTACTTAATCCTATTGCTACGAAAATCAGTTTGTGCTGGCCAACGCAGATACAGTTCATATCGCTGAATTGTGCCAAAATAAAACAAATGACAACTTTAGTTCAGTTCACCTCAGTAGTAATTTTTTTTTTTACAATTGCAAACAGTTACTTTATTTTACTTCACTTATGTATCCATATCACCCACTCCCAAATACTAACTAAAAGTCAAAGGTCCGCAGAGGTTTGCATAAGTGGGGCTCTGCGAACCTCCCCACTCATGGTTTGGACACTGTGCTTCACCTAATCCCATTTGATATTTACAATTCTAAATTTGTTCAACGTCTTATCTCAGAACGTAGATTATATGATACTCAGTTTGTCCTTTGATAAGGACTAGCAAGTTTTGATCCTATCAAGAATCCAATGGTAACTGAGTGAGCCCCCGGCCAGCGGCCTTGACCACATATATACGGATGGATCGAAATTGCTTGGTGGGTTGTGGTATCTACTCCGAGGGATTCAACCTAAACTAACATCTCCGGCTGCCAGATTATTGTAGCGTCTTGCAAGCTGAGGTCACAGCAGCCTCTGATTGGCTCAGAGTAAACGGGATATCGGCTAGAGATATCATGATACTATCGGACAGCCAATCCGCTCTTAAGGCTCTGCATACAGTCACAATAACATCTAAGACTGTCCTTAGCTGCAGCAAATTTCTCAACTAGACTGCCAAGCAGCTCCGAATTCGCCTATGTTGGGTTCAAGGACATAGGAACGTTCCAGAGAACTGTAGAGCAGATGAGCTCGCTAGGAATGGTACAACTGAGCAGTTAAATTAAGATATGGCAGCGCTTGGTGTGCCTTTCTTAACCTGTTAGCTTCGCACCCATACGATCTGTATACACGACACTAATTTAAGATGGGGTGAAGGCACCGTCGTTCTAAAGAACTCCTCCCACTAAACAGATCCCCCAGATTTGAACCATGATCGGTGTTCTAACCACTTCGCTGTTTTCAAACCACTTCGGCCACAGCTGCATGGTCGAGGTAGAGAAAGAACATATACCTCACCTACTATGCTCCTGTCCTGCTTTGTCCAGAAGAAGGATGATCTATTTGTGCAACTTCTTCTTCGATAGTCTAGGGGATCTAGTTGACAAGACCCATTCGCTGTCGACTAAGCTTCTTAAAAAGCTCCAACTGGTTTAACGAGTAAGCGGTTTATTGCTTCACCGCTAGTGGTATCACAATGGGCCTGCATGGCCCAAGTGAGCTCCTCTTGGGGCAACCACGCCTACCTACCATCATCCTCTCGAATCATCCATGTGGTAGTTCCCGAAATTCTATGACACCTAAAAGTATGCAATATACAGCAAAAATAACACTGAACAGAAATGTATAATCTTCGGCTTCGGTTTTAGCCGACTGTCAGTCTTTTAAGCGATTAATCGGTTTTAGCTTCGGACAAAATGTCACCTTCGTTTGTGCTCTTCTTTCATTTGTGTTTTCACCATACAACTTTTTCAAACATTTCTTGTTTTACTTCATCCTAAAAGTATACTATAATGTCTATTAGCTATAAATGCACTTCGTTAAACCCTTCATTGCTAGTAATGATTTCATTAGCATACTTTCAGGTAAACATTTAACGAGATAGTTACGTTGCTCACTATGCCGTTGTTCCACAGTATTTCACATTTCATTTCATTTTCTGATTTCAATAATTACAGACACACAGAGCACGACGAAAGTCAGCAAAAGAAAATAAGCTTAAATTATATGCGAGAACTTTGCTGAGAAAGCAACTGCAACAATTGCAATCAGCGTTGTGTGCTTGAATGTGTCGGATAATAGATTTTCAAATAATGAGCGTCAAGTATCTGCAAGGCTGATATTTTATGCATGCAAAATGTACACTGCAACGATAGAGAGAGGTTCGTGTAAGTGAGACACAGAGAACAAAATGGCAAAAGGAATTGTTCAGTTGCCCTCCTTTGAGATGAATGCAAATACGAAGCCATGAAAAACTTGGTTTTTTGTTTGCAAAATATTCCACCCATATGCAACGTAATCTGCATGAAATTCTCAAAATGTTTGCATTAATAAAATTACAAAATTTCTATAAATAGATTGAAAAGAATAAACGAAATGGTGGCCGAATGAAAGTCCTTTGCATAAGGCTGAAACATTTGCCAGTTGACAGAAATCTCCATTTGGCATTAAGGCTCAACATTTCTATTACAAGTCGAAAGATTTTTGGTCGCTGAGCCTGAGTGAGGGTATCCAATCCCGAGGTAGCTACCCACACTAATTTTTGTTTTGGATTTATATTTGTTTTCGGTGATAGCCTGTGTGCCACAGACGCGTCGAGTCGAACGCCAAAGCCGATACCAACGTCAGCCAAAGCCAAAGCTAATTTCACATTCGGCGTTGAAACAATGGCGCGCGATATTTATGCGCCACCATTGGGAGTAGCGCGCGCACACATTAATAATCATAATAATAATAATCGAGATAATAACAATAATGAAAAGCAATAACCATCGATTTCGCGCCAAAAAGTATGCCAGCCAGCACAGCTGCATCGACGCGCAGTGGTGTGCCAGCCAGCCGCGAGTAGGAAGCAATCGCTTCGGCTATGGCTGGCGGCTATAGAAATTTGTAAGTTATGCACAAGTTCAAAGTGGACGGAAAGATGTAATGGCGAAGGCGAAAGCTGCACTGCAAATTTTTTAATTAAAGCACTTCGAGGCAGACTGAAAAAGCTTTGGAGTGAAGTGTGTTGATTGCCAAAATGTTAAAAACGAAAAACGAAATGTTTGCCCAAAGCAAAATGCCAGTGGTGCAACAATTTGCATATAATAGAAAAAGTTGTAGCCCAGGCGAAAAAATGTAAATGGTGAAAAATTAATGAAATGAAAGTTGAAGTTTTGCGCTAAACCAAAGGAATTTTGCTTATTTGGCAGCTGCGAATTGCACTGAAAGCATTGAAAAATGTCGAAATCAACTGAAGTCAAGTTTTAAAAGTAATAAAAGACAGAAGAAAGATATTTTGAACAGCTTTTGATGGACAACAATTTTTCTTCATCTGCTATTGAAGTGTGATTTTGCGATCACTGACAATGTTTTGACTGGTTTGATGTAGTTGAAATTTCAAAAAAAAAAGAGAAACGATTTTATTTAAATAAAGAACATCTGTGATTTTCCCACGAAAATACGATTTTAATGTTATTATTTTAATGTCTTTTAATTTACTTTTGGCTGTCTTCCAAATGTCTTAACTCAAATTTAATATTCACAAAAAATTTAAATCATACTAAAAAAAAAGTATTTTTATTTGCGCCTAATTCATTTAATATTTGAAAGTGAATGAGTGAAATGTTACGCAAACATTTCCGGTACATACGAGGTCTATGAAAAATAGAGGTGACTGTATTTTTATTGACAAATTTTTCTTCATTCATCAACATTTATTTGGTGCCCTTCAATACTTTTGAATTTTACCAAAGCTTTTTCCAATACTCGAAGCACTTCTGATATGCGCTTTTTGGTATGTTCTGGACCTCTTCCTTGTCACCTCAATCCTGGCAAATCAGTGTCCTTCAATTGGTTATTTACTTCGAAATGTACACATCGGATTTGGTTAATTGTAATTGTGGAATCCTAATTGTAGAACTAATTGTAGAACTCGATAAAAAATAAAAGTCATCAAAGCAAAAGTTGATAGAAATAATAAAAAAAATACAGGTATTTAAAAACGAAAATCCGTAAAAATTACTGCAATGGTTTTTCTAGTGTTACAAAAATTTGTAGAGATTCCAGATCTGAAGAATATTTGAGTATATCCCATCCAAGCTGTCAAGGCTTCTGGCGAATTACTAAACTTGTGTGAGGTCTCACCTTATTTGGTTGGAACAATACACCTTTTCTATTCATTCATTCATTCATTGTTTTGTTGGGTAGAAGCTCCAAAAGAAAAAAAATAGAAACGATTCATTTGATAGCATCACTTCTTTTATCTTTATCTTTATCTTTATCTTTATCTTTATCTTTATCTTTATCTTTATCTTTATCTTTATCTTTATCTTTATCTTTATCTTTATCTTTATCTTTATCTTTATCTTTATCTTTATCTTTTTTATTTTATGATTTCCAAAACTTTGCCGAGCAATAGTCCAACAACACGGAACTTCGTCAAGCAAAAATGTTCTTAACCCCAGACAGAGGAGTATCCAAAAAAACTCCTCATACAGAAGAAGGTGGACCTTCGAATCCTCATTGGATACCTATACATATTCTCTGTGATTGCTCTGCATTAAGCAGACAAATATTTCTCCAGTTAAGGGCGGCAACTTTAGCCCCGGAAAAGGTCTGGATCCTAGAACCCCGAAGAGTGCTTAAATGAATAAAAATTGCCCTGCATTTAGCAGGAAAAAATTTCTTCAGCTGGGGTGGAAACTTTAGCCGCGGAGAAGGTCTTGAATCTAGAACCACAAAGACTGCTTAAATTAATAAAAATCGCCCTGCATTTAGCAGAAAAAGATTTCTCCAGCTGGCACAGTGATTCGTTCCATAGACAAAATTAAAAAAATTTATGGTCAGAATTTAACGAAAAACCCAAAAAATCTGTGCAAAAAATTAATTAGTGTGTTTGCAAAAGCGGCTCAAAGTTGCGGCTCTATTAAGTAAAAAAAATTGTAAAAATACATGGTTTTTCAGAAGTTGCTAAAACTTTCAATATAGATTAAGAAATAATGTGGCCATATTCGCTTTTAATATTTTCTCAAAATTTCCTAAGCTGAAGCTTTTACTTCACTTTTAATTTAAAATATTTTTCAAAATTAAAAATCTGAAAATTAGCAAAACTTAGAGGAAAATATCTAAAAAGTATGTGAAAGTATGTTCCTGGATATTTTTTTATTTTAAGAAGCATTCTTTCTTTGTCGGATAATGTAATTACATCCTCCGATATCTTCCGATCTCAGAAAAGAATTCAATTTGAAAAGTGGTCTAAACACCTATTTTTCTTAAAAATTAATTTTTTGCATCCCTAAAAGTATGCAATCAGCATGAAAAATTGAAAAAACTGCAAAAATACAAAACATATATATATTATTATCATTTTGATTGCAAAACTAAGGGGTCCATTGCCAAACTACAAGAATTTAAGAAAAACAAAATGGAGATTTCACTTCAGCAGCATGATTAACTAGTATACCAAATATTATGTTATGTTATACGCGGTTGTATGGAGTCGGATCATTGTGGCTGGGGTCGAAACTTTAGCCCCGGAGAAAGTCTTGAATCTAGAATCCCAAAGAGTGCTTAAATGAATAAAAATCATCAACTTAGAGAGTGAAATTAAGCCTTTTCAACGCCACGCCACAAATTTTCTTTCCGTAAGAACATGAGCAATCCATATGTCGAGCTTTCTAATAAAACCTGAGCGTTTCAAATTGAAATTGGTTGAATTTGATGAATTCAATCTCTCAGTTGTCTCACGTGTTGTTATTCACCGGCTTGCAATCATCAATTAAAGCCTTTATTGTGTCTTTATCAGCTTCAACTGGTCTTCCAGAACTGGCCTTCTTGAGCGTAAAATTTTCCGAATGGAAATTTACCAAACCATTTTTGGCATTGGCGTTCTGTCAATAAATCGTCGTCATTCACATTGCATAATTATTGTTTTTTTTACAGTAAATTGAGGAAAATATGCTGAAAATGCTGCTTTTCACTTTCCATATTTAATAGAACACCAATCAAAAACTACTTCATAGAATTAGTCGATCTGTTTTACAAGCACGCTTTCCTATATGAGCTGTCAAAATACGTAATGATTATGTGGCTTAAGTGTACAGTTGAAAAAATTCAAAAAATACAATTAAGTTCTTCTAACGAAGTTACTCTCCGAACAAGCCAATGAAACGATTCAGCTTTGCAATCTTCATACTGTTGTAAATACTTGTAGAAACACATATTGTGTGCAGAAATTTTAAAATGACTCCTAAAAGTATACCACAAAACTAGGTTATCTTAAGTGTCGTGCAATTCTTATAATTCGCATTTAATTCATGTGGCTAGCAATAGAAGTAGACGAGTGTTTCACCAGCCCGAGCTGGGAATCGAACCTAGAGCCCAGTAGCGGCTTAACGGGGGGGGCGGAGGGGCGGACCGCCCCGGGCCCCGGGCTGCGGGGCCCCCGAGAGAAGCTTGTATATAAAAGTTTAAAGTTTTTCAAAACTGAAACTTGTTAAAAACTTTTTGCGCTCCACAATGGTTGTTGAAAGGTTGTTTGTCACTTTTATCAATTGAAAGAGATACAGTATCGACAATTGATTTTGAAATTGCAATAACAAATTCAGTTCAATAAAAGCAAAAAACATCGTTTCTAAATAACAATTGTTTGCAAATTTTCAAAAAATTTTCCCTCGAAGATTGCAATATTTAATTTTTAATTTAAAATTTGGTGCAAATTATGCTAATACAAAATTCTAAGTTAAAAATTAAATATCGCAATCTTAGAGTTTGCTTGTAAACTAGTGCGAATTACGCAATTACTTAACCTCATTAAACTTTGTAGACGTCAAACAAATTACAGTTATTATTATTATTTTTATAATTATTTAAATTTACAGTTATTATTATTACTTTTATAATTATTGGTTGGATAACAACACATCGTCCCTAAATCCGGTTTTCTTCTTTGATAGACTCTTTTACGAAAGCGATTCTATCCTCCTTGTAAGTAAGCTACTGCTACTGGGTTTTATAAAATATTTCTGTACATTTCTGAACTACTCGACAGGAAAAATGCACCTAAAAATAAAAGTGTTTTCTAGACTGGAACTTTGAAATAGAATAAAATTTAGATGTATGAATCTACAGACCATGATAAAAAAATATACAGGTAGTTTCAATGCGACAGATAAAAATAAAATTGACAATTGGAAAAAAATATTTGTTTACAAATTTTGTACTACTATTTTAATTTTTGCTACAGAGCAGCAATTTCACACAATTAGTTTATGTAATATATCATTCAGTTTCTGTATTTCTTACTTGTTTTTGCACCCTTAAAATTTTATTTTTATTTGTCAAAAAAGCAAATGACTTTTAATTTTGCTCGATTGAATCTACCTGTATATTTTGTATCATGCTACAGACTGAAATCCAAATCATGTATGTATTCCCTACCTGACATATTTTGGTCCTGAAACTTCAAAATTAAAAATTTAGTTAAAAGCATGTCTTTCATTTGATACCCATATTTCAATCATTGCACAACCGCATATATTAAAAAAAATATTTGAAATGTGTATGTCCTTAAAATTTTAAAGATTTTTAAAAAGGACTTTGGGCCAGAAAATGAAAAACTGACTATGCCAGATTACTATAAATGATCTCTAGTTTCACGTCTATATCCAAATTTGAAAGGGTCTCGGCAAAAAAAAATTTTTCGCACAGTGTAATAAATGTAAAGTTGGTGTTTTTACTCACTGCATCATAACTTTGTCATTTTTCTCTCAATTCTATTTATGTTATGCTTAATATTTGCTCAAGTAATATATTTGCTCAAAAAATATATAATAATAATATATCTTTCATCTTAGATTTTAAAACTAGGGGAGATAATTTTTTGTCAGTAACTTCCCCAAATCTCATCTGATTTGAACAATCTATATATCACTAAAAAGGCTAAGGTATTATCTCCTTCTTGAACGACGGACAGCTCGTGTTAATCAGATAATTCTTTCAGGAGATATGTGCTCATAACTGAAACAACAGGAATAAAACTCGTTTTTCGAAGATTTTTTGAAAACGCTTCTTAAAATTTTTTTTTTATTTTCAGTTTCGTGTTCAGCGGCCAAAGTTAGTCTAGAAAACACTTTATCTATGCACGCGATTGGCCCATTTTTTGTCGAGTAGTGTAATGATGCACTGATCGCAAAACAATCTAATCCTCCTGCTCGGGTTGCTTAAAATAATGGCCAGATCGTAGTAACGAAGCAAGACTTTCTGTTTTTTTTAGTTTTAAGATGGCTTTTTGAAATGACGAGTTTGCTCTCCCAAAAGGTTTCCTAATTTCACGAAAGTTTATATCAAATTTGGAGAGATTTAGTAAGATTATCCTTTTATCCATTTTTCATTTTTTCTCTGAGATTCTATTGCTTTCTATAAAATTTCAAGCACATATGGGTCATTCTTTTACAAACCGAACAACTTTTTTGACCCCATAATTTATATTCATCCCAAAATTTTTTTTTCACTTCTGGGCATAAAATTAACCGACACGTATATCAGAATTTATTCGAAAAAAATTTTTTTTTCTTTATATAATTATTTAAAATTTTGAAAGTTACGCGTATTTTGCTAGATTCTAACATGTTTAAAATTCAATATCTCCGGTTCGGCTTATCTTATCGACACAATTTCAAAACCGTTTTTTTAGCTTATTGTATGCACTTTAGAGGAATATGTTTTAAAATTTATTTTATTTTTAATAAAAAAAGTATATTAACAATTTGATTGTTTAAACAATTTTTTGATGATGTTCCCCAAAATCAATTTGATTGAAAAAAATACTGCTATTTTCGCAATGTTATTACCTACAAAACGCATATTTCAAAAAAGCGTGACGAGTCCCATCAAGTCGCGCGCGCTTGACTTGCGGTGGAAATTTTTTTCTATCTTATGATCTAATTAAGTCTCCACTTTTTTGAAATATGCGTTTTGTAGGTAATAACATTGCGAAAATAGCAGTATTTTTTTCAATCAAATTGATTTTGGGGAACATCATCAAAAAATTGTTTAAACAATCAAATTGTTAATATACTTTTTTTATTAAAAATAAAAAAAATTTTAAAACATATTCCTCTAAAGTGCATACAATAAGCTAAAAAACGGTTTTGAAATTGTGTCGATAAGATAAGCCGAACCGGAGATATTGAATTTTAAACATGTTAGAATCTAGCAAAATACGCGTAACTTTCAAAATTTTAAATAATTATATAAAGAAAAAAAATTTTTTTCGAATAAATTCTGATATACGTGTCGGTTAATTTTATGCCCAGAAGTGAAAAAAAAATTTTGGGATGAATATAAATTATGGGGTCAAAAAAGTTGTTCGGTTTGTAAAAGAATGACCCATATACGTTTCAAAATAATTTGTCCCTTTACTGTCCATTTACTGTTCAATGGAATACAAATTTTCAAAAAAAAAAATAAAAAGCATAACCGGAAATTCCAGTTATTAGTTTTGTACGCAAACTTATTCTGCACCGTTTATGGGGGCCCCTCAGCCGTCGCCGCCCCGGGCCGCCGAGCACCTTAAGCCGCCACTGCTAGAGCCTCTGTCATGAAAAGCCAGCTCGCTAAAACTTGAGTAAAGTAAACAAAATTTAAATCAAAATCATGAGCAGTGTTGCCAGATCAGGAGATTTTCTCCTAGATTTAGGAGATTCTGGGCCTTTTGAGAGAATTTTTAGGAGGAAGAATTGTTTAGGAGAAATTTAAGGAGATTTATATTTTATGTTAGGGGATTTGTCGGATCCTTAGTGGAATTTTGGGAGATTTTTGGATAACGAAGTATGATGTATTGGGAACACTGGCAACAAAACATATTTTGGCAACTATTTTAATAGTCAAAGCACCCTATTGCGTTAAAAATTTTTAAGCTTACAAAATGTAAGCTCGTTCTATCTCGTTCTCACTTATTGCTGTCACAATGAAATCCCGCCAAAAATGGCACTTTGTATTTTATTCATTTGTTTGGTTTTTGTTAAGTTTTTGTTGTCAAGCTGAAGATGAATAAAAAAGGCTACAATAAAAAAATATACTATGTGTGTATATTTTTATTTTTTATGATAAGTTTAATTCCTTTAAAATGACGCAACTCATAAAAAAAAGTTTAGGAGGTTGTTTTAACTTTTGGGAGAAAATTTCAGTATTTTTTTAAGATTTAGGGGAAAGTAATTTAAGGTAACACTGATCATGAGCTATGAAAAGAATTTTCATCTTCGCCCACATTCTTTTCCTGCACACACTTGAATATTCTAGTTACCGTTATTAAATTCTTACTTATTGCACTTACATACATAGAAGCAAGTCAAGTCATTTTCAGCATAAACAAACCAAAGAATAATGGAAAAATTCAACAACAATTTAATTTTGCCAACTGTCTGACAACTCTCGCTTGGCACTGCTTGACCGCAGACAAATTTAATAAATAACTGAAATTCCTTAAATGTCACACGTACCAACTACGCCCCTCCCCCCCATAAACAGCCAACCCCTCCTCAGGCATGCAGCCATTCACACCAGCACAAACACACTTTCAATAAATAGCGAAATGCTCTGCATTTCTCATGCAAAATTGGGGTCCGCGCAAAGGGGCTTTTGATCCTTTCATCTCTTAAGGGCGAAACTACAATTTCAATTTTATTGCACAATTTAAAAATGTCCAACTAGCATTGCGTGTATATAAATGACGCACTTAAGCATATCCTTTACACTTGAGTTATGCTGTGCGCGGTGCCGCGCTATCATTTTCGGGGCATTTCTTTCCACTTTGAGTTTGCGTTTGCGCTGTGCGTGCTCCAGTTATCCTTTTGTTGTATTGTGCCTGACGCGCTGGTAGGTGGCGCTTTTTAAAGCATCATTCAGCGCACAAAAAACCATCAACATAACAATAAACATTATTACATTACATTCCATTGCCTTCAATCTGTTCACCAAACCCAAACACACACACACACAACACTGCGCGCGCCAAACATGAAAGCATCAGCAGGGGGGTTTTTAGTTCTAGGGAGATGCTAGATATGCTGGCAAAGCTTTGATGGCAAAGGAAAAAATGTTTTTGACAAAAACCAACTTCACGTTGTCATCGCATTTAATAAATGTCTTTATTTTTTTTTACGGGCGCTGTGTGTTGTTGCTGTGTTATGCCGTTGTCATTGTCCATGGCGTCCAAATATGTGGCATACAGAAAAGAGAGAGTTAAACAGAGACATGGGACAATGTGAAAATATTTGTGCCCTACAGTCAAATGTAGGCCAAATGTTTTTGGTTGGATTTCTTCGAATCAGGTCAATGGGAAAACTAGTAATGCAGCAATAGTATGGAAATGCATAAAAATTTAAATAAATGTCGAGTGAGTTAGAGCTGCAAATTTTGAGCTGAAAGGAAAATGATTTAATTTTTTCAGATTTTTTTCAGTCAAAATAACAAACAGGTAACAAACAGGAACGGTTGAGCTCTTTGAACTCTTCTTGCGTGTAGCATTGCAGCCATGACAATAAAGCCCAATTCTTCAGCAATTATTTTCTTGGGTTTTTATCAATTAGGGACTTTACCAGAGCGACGCTTACGCCATCAGTTGAAGATTTTGGGCAATTTTCGCAAGATTTGTTTTCCACAGACAAATTTCTACGAAACCACTTCGAGTATTCTTTCCATATACTATTTGGTACTCATTTTTTATTTAATTTGTATTCCCTAAGTAATAGGAAATCAATTATCTTCCTGCAATGGCGGCGAAATTTGACGTCTTCTAATCGATTCAAATTGATTCAAATTGATTCTATCTTCTATCCGAACTGTAGCACCGGCCGGGCACTATGGCCCTCTCTTGCCTTGAGGAAAACCCGATTTGTACTGTCTCTGAGTCGAACCTCTGTTAGACAGCTCGTTGAAGTCATCACTGAACACTGCGCTATTGGATCTATGCCGATCCCTGACAGAATTTCCATTGATTAACGCAACCAAGACATAACTTTTAACTATTAGAGAAGTAAAATTTTAAGGTATCATGGCACGTTATCTCCACACTTAATCTCCGGATTGGCTCGACCGATTTAAAAAAATGTTTTTAGTTCTTTTTATTAACTTATTTTTTACAAGAATCCACCACAATGTTGAAGAACAATTTTTAATTTAAAGTACTTTTTCTGGGGAAAAAGGTGAAAAACGCAGTCAATTTTTGACATTTTTTTTCAAAAAGCTCCTATTCCTTTATTTTGAGGGTTTTTTTATTTTTCTGGTGAATTCCTGTGTCAGAAAGCTTAATAATTATGAATCTTGTTTGTTTTTTTGTTTCAGATTAGCCAATCCGGAGATTAAGTGTCCGTAATGGAGGATGTTTTTTTTCTACGCGACTTCAGCTCCACCTATATAAGAGACAATATGCTAAAAAAAAGATTGATAATAAAGGAGCTGAAAAATAAATAATTTTGTAAATCATTAAAAATTCCCCTTTCTAACGTGCCATGATACCTTAAGCGAATCAATAACTAATTAATTAATTATATATTACCAGCTTGTAGAACAACTCACTGTTCATCAGTGCCTTTACTGCCTAGTGTAGAGTACAAGAGCCGAAATAAGCTCACAACTTCTGACACCACATTCGCCATTTCATACATTTTCAGTTTTGGTTGTTGCAGCCAAAAATTCCCAGACATTTATTTAAAAAGCAAATGAATTGGAATGACCTTAACCCACAGCGGGCCAAGCAGCATAAAATGTAATAAAAAAAATGTGGAAAATTGTGAATGATAGCATGACATAATGCGAAATTGTACAATTAACCTCGACTGTCGGCCTAGAGGAGAAATGAAAAGGCTGGTTAAGAGGTGTCAATTGCGGTCATTTGATAAGCTTGATGTCGCTTGTGCGTCTGATTGGGACAATTGTTTGCAACTTCTGTCCTCTTGTTTTTGTTTTCACTCTTTTCTTTTCAAAGAAGGTTTAACAATTTGCTGGTTGGGTTTAAAGATTTGTGTGGTTTGTAGCTGGAAAAGTTTAAAACTTAATATTGAATTTAGCAAGAAATTTTTACATATTTTTTACTAGAAGCTTACTTGACAGAAACTTCCATATTGACTTGTCAGCCAATAGTTTAACTCAAATATGTATGTAAACATTTTATTTTAAATATTGCAAATTTTTCAAAACTCGAACAAAATTTCCATGAAAATGTTTTTCATTTTTCGCATACCTTCAGTCATGACGCCAACACACGACAGGTTGTCTGTAACGGGTAATTTACTTGAAGGCTTTCGAATTGCCACCAAAATGTTAAAATTGAAATCATAAATTTCAATGTCATTTCGTTTCATTTTCGTGAGAAATGTTTCTCAGTCTTTTCTACCAACAACGCAAAATCATTTCGATTTATTATACATGAGTTTATTAATAAAAGAAATACATAAAATTGCGCCAAAGAAAACAAAAACCTTGTTAAACATCTAAAACCAAACAACAGAAAATATTGTGACGCGTTGTTTTGAACAACAAAAGCAAAATGGCCAGCCATGATAAATGACAGCGAGCCCACACTGTCGCAAAGTGTCCAACTGGCAGCTGTGTCCGGCCAATTGGGCGGCCAGAGTTGCCCTACGCCACAAAAAAACAACAACCTTTGTTTATATTCATCTACTTTTGCTTTTTAATGTCAACGTAAAAGTCGAAAATTGCGGAGGCGCACACTGTCTCGGTTTCTGATTTGAAGCGCTACAAGTGCTTTAAAACAGCAAAAAAACTGAACAAAAAAAACTTAAAATATAAAAATAAATAAACAAATAAATAAAAATTAAATAAATAAAAAATCAAGAAAACTTTAAAATATCCCCTAAGGTGATGGTCAAAAATATTTTAAAGTTCAATGCAACACATTGGCGCAGAACAAGACAGACTGCGCCCGCAGCTCTCAGATACAACAAAATTATGAATGAATATCAGTAAAAAGTGTACACGTGTAAAAAAAAAAATAATTGACTACATAAATGAATTTATCGCAGATTGCGGCACGACATACATTTTGCAGTATTTATCCATTTCGGGGTTTGCTCGGCACCGCAATAACAACAATAATTGCAGCAAATTGTTGGCATGTGGCACTTGCCATCGCCACTGTCACGCACTCTGCCATGCAACGATATCGCTTGTGGCCCGTGGCGGCCACGAACGTACACAGTGCGGTGCGGCAGCAGTTGCGCCATGCTGTCGCAACGGACAAATCATAAATTATTTATTTGCAACAAGCGCGCATTTCGGTGGCGAAAAACACGAAAGATACAGTCATTCGATTTTTTTTTATTTTCATATATATTTTTTCATGCAGTGACGTAGCCAGAACTTTGGCAATGAGAAAGGGGAGAGGGGGTCTTTGAAGATATTTCTTTATTTGTGTATTGATAGAAAAAAATAATTTGTGCGAAACTAGGTAACTAATAGCATTGATTTGTTTGACCCAAAGCGGAGTTCACTTAGGTCCATTCAGTCAGTTTGAGCTGATAATGAAGCCTAGTAGACTGAATAATCCTGATTGAATCGGTTTGAGCTTAAGTCCACTCATTCAATCAGTTGGAGCTCCTTACGAAGCCTAGTAGACTCTGAATAATCCTCAGTCAATCGAACTACAGTCCACTAACTCATTAAACCAGTTTGACCTCCTAATGAAGCCTAGCAAACTGAAAAGTCCTCAATCACTAAATTCTAAATTCCGCTCACTCATCAAATCAATTTGAGCCCCTTACGACAGTCCTTATGTACGCATTACTCCTCAAAGTGAAATCATGTGTGCACCACTGGTGTGCATGCAGACATATGAATGAGTTTGGTATCTGTTTGTGTGTGTGAAATTACGAAAAAAAAATTGTATACGCACATTGCGAACGTTGTTACCGTTTCAGCAAGGAATTGATTTATCTATCGTTAAGCTTGGTAGAAAATCTATTAAATTGCCATACTTTTATATCAAATACTTGAAAAACTATTTTCCATAGTAAACAAATTTTCCACTTGGGAATTTAGTTTTTACAAAATTACTTTATATATGTGTTTGTATAAAAGTTAGTAAAATATATAAATTTAATTAATGTATACAAATATAAATTTATTTTTTTTTCATTTTCTCTTCTCCCGAGAATATGGAGCCCGAAAAAGCTTTAATGCTTATTGGTTATGTTAATCGGTTCATGTTTTGCTAGAATTAATCAACTATTCTCTTCTTTAAGGACTGTACCGAAAAGAAACTGCACACATTCTTTTGCTCACAACACAACGATTTTTATTTATTTTCGTTTGAAATTTTTTTTGTATTGAAGCCTATTGTGTTTTTATTTGTATTTTATTAAAATTTATTTTAAATATTTATTCTCTTAATTTATGGCGAATTTTTTGTTTCATCCCCTTTATTAAACTCTGCACACCCTCTTTTGTACCGGCAGTGCTAGCCTTAAGCCAGTTTTTTTTAAGTCCTTGACGTCAGCGGTAACTCGACTATACTTCCTTAAATTTCGCTTGGCAATAGCCCAATATCTCTCTATAGGGCAGAATTCTGGAGCGTTTGGCGGATTCTCCTCTTTTGCAACATAATTGACATTGTTTTTTTCTAACAAAGTCAATGCTGAACCGGCGTAGTGTGCGGTAGCTAAATCGGGCCAAAATATTGCCGAAACATTATGTTTTTTATAGAATGGTATAAGCCGATGGTTTATACACTTTTTTTTGTAAATCTCAACGGATATAGTGCCTTTGTAAAGAAAGGAAAAGTTCTAAGGCCGAAAGAACAAATAGCCTGCCAGATGAGAACTTTCTCGCCAAACTTTTCGATTCCAATTATTGACACTGACAGGTCGACAGAACCACCTTTCTGCTTTGTGTAAAATTGGGGACCTGGTAATGTTCTTGAGTCCATTTTAATGTAAGTTTCGTCGTCCATCACAACACACTCAACAACATTTTGATATAAGCGATCGTACAATTTTCGAAGCGTTGTTATCCTAACTTTCACTTGTCTTTTACTTTTTTGGGTATCATATCAGGTGTACAACTTTGCTTCCGCCGTTTTCCGATAGGTGGCTGTACCGGCTGAGGCTGGTTGAAATACATAGATGGTAATGCCTTTAAAGTGAGTGTGGACAGTGCCTAACGAATTGTCATCGCCGTTTCAGTGACAGTTGTTCTTGTTTTCGTATTATTCACGCTCGAAAATGTCCGTTTATGTGCCCAATTCTCGCCATTTGCGGGAAGTTTTACTTTTCTGTTACAATTCGCAAAAAAATGCAGCTGAAGCGCATCGAATGCTCTCAGAAACTTACGGTGATGCTGCTCTGAGTGAAAGAACGTGTCGGGAGTGGTTTCAACGTTTTAAAAATGGTGATTTCGATGTCGAAAACAAACATTTGTATTTGGTGGGATCAGCTCGGTGTGATTTACTACGAGCTCTTAAAACCGGGTGAAACCATCACAGGAGATCGCTACCGAACGCAACTGATGCGCCTTAGTCGCGCGCTAAAAGAAAAGCGGCCGCAATATCAAGAGCGACATGACAAAGTCATCCTCCAACACGACAATGCTCGGCCTCACGTCGCAAAAGTGGTCAAAAAGTACCTGGAAACGCTGAAATGGGAAGTCTTGCCCCACCCGCCGTATTCCCCAGATGTCGCCCCTTCTGACTTCCACCTATTCCGTTCGATGGCACACGGCCTGGCAGCTCAACATTTTCAATCCTTCGAAGAATTGGAAAAATGGATTGCTTCATGGATAGCGTCAAAAGAGGACTCCTTTTTTCGAGCCGGGATCCGAAAATTGCCGGAAAGATGGGAGAAAGTTGTCGCTAGCGACGGACAATACTTTGAATAATACATCTGTAAGCACTTTTTCGCAATAAAGCTTTTAATTTTGGAAAAAAAACGGCGGAAGCAAAGTTGTACACCTGATACATTTTGTTTTTTGTAAGTTTTTAGGTTATGCCTTTGCTTCACTCTTTGAATCATAGTGGCACTTGTTCTAGCTTTTTTGCTAAATTTCGTACAGACATTGAACTTTTTTCTTATTAATGTTAGCACTCCTTTTTCAAGTTTCAGGTCACTTGGACATTTTTTTCTTCCACTTTTTGGCAAATCTTTGAGAGTACAAGTATCTCCAAATTTGATGATTACATTTTTTACACTATTGACACTGAATTCGTATCGATTGGCCAACTATCTGTACGAAATTCCCTTTTCAGAGCAGTAATTGTGCACAATTTGCTTACGCACCTGCTCTTCGATTCGCGGCATCGGGAAAACTGTACTACGAGTAGCAGAGTAAACGAGGACAATAAAAGCACAAATGATCATGCTTTCTAACGGTACATTCCGCATTGCAATCAAACGTCTACACTAAGAGAAATATTGAATCAAAAGTGTGCAGTTTCTTTTCGGTACAGTCCTTAGTTGGCGTAGATGATGAGTTGAGGCCGCTAAAGAACGATACCTCTGTATTTTTGTATGTGCTGCTACTACCAAATTTTAAAGCGCCATCTCTGCATTCAGTTCTTTACTAGAGGTGAGGCCACTGATGGTTGAGTACCTCGCTAGGACGCGGTTGATGCACAGAATACGTGATTTATCACTTGTTGGCTCATTCATTTTTACTGTTCAAATGAGTGCCAGGTTGAGTGATCCGTCGATCTCAATACCAATCCCAATCTGAAACCCTCCTTCTATCAGTTCTTAACTAAAGGTGAAGCCATTGATGGTGGAGGACTTCGCTAAGGCGAGGTTGATGCACAGGATAAGTGATTTACCCCCAAATTAATTTACTGGCTCATACATTTACACTGTTCAAATGAGTGCCTTGTTCAGTGATCCGTTGATCCCAGTGCCAATCCCAATCTTAACTACTCCTTTCTTAGTTCTTAACTAGAAGTGAAGCCATTGATGGTAGAGGACTTCGCTAAGGCGAGGTTGATGCACAGGATAAGTGATTTACCCCCAAATTCCTTTTCTGGCTCATACATTTACACTGTTCAAATGAGTGCCTTGTTAAGTGATTCGTTGATCCTAGTGCCAATCCCAATCTTAGATCGTCCTTCCTTCAGTTCTAGAGGTGAAGCCATTGATGGTAGAAGACCTCGCTAGGATGCGGTTGATGAACAAGATACGTGATTTACCTCCACTGTCCAAATGAGTGCCTTGTTGAGTGCCAATTCCATCCTTAACTCCTTTTCTCTAAATTTTTTCACCCTATTTCTGCAAACCGATTCTGGCCATTCGTATTGCCTAATGTTTAAATTTTGTATTTCCTGTACTATTCGTTATTCAACAATCAACACTTATATTTTCATATACATTCCATCCACTTGTTTACCTCTTAACCCTTTCGCTATTTTGTTGCCATATGGCAACATGCTACTTTGTGGACGTCTGCATCCTCTATGGTTGCAAGACTACATTTTTTTGTTGGTCTTTAGAATAGTTTGAAGTTTTAGGAAAAATACGAAATTAATAAACTGAATATTTAAGTTTAAAGAAGAGAAGTATACACGTTTTTCTAATGGTATATCTTGACATAGTAAAGGAAGAAGAAGCAGAAAAATTAGAGAACTTTTTAATTTGACGTTTTCTTTCAATTTAGATACGTTTTTTTTAATTTTGGCTGAAATAAATAAAGAAATATTCAAATTTTCGGTATGCGTAGAAAGTTATTTGTTTAAGTAATTATTACAGCCACAACGATCTGGTTGCTCTCAGAGAAAAACACTCTAAAACACAGGGTCCGAGTATAAAAATTAAAAAATTTCTTATGGAATGTTGCTAATATAACCACATAGAAGCCTAAGACGTAAAATTTAAAATTGTAACTTTCCCCAGTAAATTGAAGCATTTGAATGTTGCTAGAGAACAGTGCTAAGTTAAATTTGGTCATATCCAAAATATTTATTCATTTTTTCTCACATTTAATTGCATTAGAATGGATCCACAGTAAAGCTAAACGCATTCAATTGACAACCGATTGAATTGCCGATTGAATTGAAACTGTTTTTCATTTACTTACCAGCGCTTTGATGGTATTAAGTGTAAATTGCAATTTACAAACATATTAAAAATTGTTTGCTATAAAATGCTGCTTCATCCAATAGTCTAAATGAATTATGCAACATTTTTGTATGCCTCTCTGTGGCCACTCAAAGTCAGCGTTGAACACTTTGAAAACCACACAAATTTCACTGGCGAACTTTGCAAGTTCATACGAATTTTCCAATAACAGCAAAACTAACAGCTACCAGAGTCTACGCCTGCAGCCGAAAAACTCATTAGCTGATTATTTGCAATTGAAAATTATTGGCCAGCGGCAATGGGGCGAAATGTTAGCAATGCGTGTCGAGCGTTGATCAAATGCTTCAAAGGTTCTTGTGCAAGTAAAAGTGAAATCATACAAAAAGCCCTGTGCCATTTGTTGTAATAATTTGAATTCGAGAATTTTCGGTCGCTCTCGCTGCGCGCAGATTTTCTCTAATGCGCTTTTAGGCGCTCATGCCGCACACAATTTGCCAGCGCTTGCAGTGCCAAATTGACGCTGACAATGTTGAGCTGTGTTGGGCTGCATGCAAAAACAAACAAACACTCATACATATTTGCTTTTGTGTGCGTGTATGACGTGTCATATGCGCTATTCGTCAAATGTCAGCGTCAAGCTGTCAACCATCAACACACGCGCAGAAAATATGTTGGCTGGTTTATGTTGCTGCTGTTGATGGTGTGTTGTTGTCATCAGTCTCATCAGCGACATCAAAGTATCAACAAATTGCTGACGTTAGATTACCCACCCGGAACCTACTCCCAATCCTACTTCCTGTTCTCCTCTCATTCGCCGCACGTTTTCATAAGTCACGCATATGTGTCATTTTTGTGCGCTTTAGATTTTAGTCAATTTTTTTTTGCCATTATTTTTACGCCTCTTTGCAATTTTATAAACACATATACATATATAAAAATATTTTTACATATATTTATATAAATTTTTTTCAATCTTTCACATACTTTAATGTGTTGCAGTTTTATAACCAAACGCAAAGTGACGTTAATAGCGTCGTTCGAGTTGCCATGGCAGTGCAACTGACATTCGCTGTTGCTGCAATTCCTTTTTTTATTATTGTTAATAATATTTTTATTCGCGCCGCCGCATTCAGTGCTTCAATTAATTTCGCTGTTCCTCCAATTCGCACACGAAATCCGACATTTGTACAAGCGGCCATGTTTATTTGTGTCTGTGTGCAGCTGGCGCACCGTTGGCCCTGAGCGATGCCATATTTGCGTGCAATGTTTTGTGTATATATGTATGTATGAGTGTATTTGTATTTTAACTTTGTATCTGCCTTCAGTTTTATTTCACTGGACGGCCGTTTGCTGTCGTCGTTGGTTGTGGTTAATGAAAACCAATAAACAAACAAAATGAAGCAAGACAGCAAATTCACTCTCTCTGTGTGTGTTTGCGCAGTTTTGGTTGTTGTTGTTTTAGAATTTTATTGCAGTTATTTGCAATTTAATTTGATGGTTGCCTTTTCCCTCGGTTGTTGTTCTACACGTTGTACTTTTCAGACTCCTCGTTGTTGTTCGTTCGTCCTTTTTATTTGTGTGTTGCTTTACGTTTTTATTTTTTCTTTATTTTATGATTTATTTTTTGTACTTTCAATTCAATGCTGACCTCCTGGATTTTATGTTTTCCCACTTTAGTTTTTCCATACATACAAACATATGTCAAGGGATTTGAATTAGAAATTAGTTTCACTTTTATTTGCATTTTTTGACGGTTTAATGCCTCAGTGCCAATCATAAATCTGAGATTTGAATAATTGTTACAATATTTTTATGACGCGAAAATAATCCAAAAGTACAATAATTCCTACCAAATTGATGTTTGTTGACGAAATGCTCAAATTGGTCAAATGAGTGAATACACTTAAGTTCGATTGATTGAGAACTATTCAGAGTCTACTAGGCTTCGTAAGATGCTCAAACTGCATCAATGAAACATGATCTTAGCTCAAACTTGCTCTATGAATAAGTTTGATTGATTGAGGACCACTGACAGTCTAGTTGGTTTCGTAGGGAGTTCAAACTGTTCCAATGAGTGAATAGGCTTGAGTTCGATTGAGTGGAACTATTCAGAGTCTACTAGGCTTCGTAAGGAACTCAAACTGATTGATTGAATAAGCTCGATTGGTTGAGAATTATTCACAGTCTACTAGGCTTCATTTGGAGCTTAAACTGGTTCAATGAGGGAGCGACATTAAGCTCGATTGTGATTGTGATACCACAATGGCTCCAGGGGGTTTGGGCGGCCTCTTCTACCCTGAAGTTGTTGTCTGGGCCTGAAACACACTAAGGCTACAAATTGGGCCCATTGTGTGTGTCTGTACTGCAAGTTATTTGAAAGCTACATTAATTCTTTTGATTTGAGAATGATTCCTAACAGGTCTCATACCCATAATAGGTCTACCCATAATAGAAAAAAAAATTTCCATTAACAAACAAGAGGATCTAATTTTTATTTCTACATGAATGGTTTTATTGAACTTTTCGCTAATGAAGAACATTACCTATAACTATTTTATCTTATTGCTTTGTTTCTTAATGGCGCAAGCATATCGAAATGGCATACTTTCCCCCAAATTTTTTTCACTTTATGCTGGAAATGTCTGCAATTGGCGTAGAAAAAAAGAACTGAACTTTTTAACATTTATGTGGAATTTACATCCAAGCATTGCATTCAAGATCTCCCAATGGTTTTTAATCGAATTGCAATGTGATGAGTAACTATGGCGGCCAATGCATTTAAACGATTCCATGATTCTTTATCCATTCAGTGTAGTGATAACTTTTGTATTTCAGATGGCTGGCTTCAGATGGATTGGCTTCTAAAATTTCTTAATCATTATATTCGATACCATAAAACTTGTTACCTATGGTCGTCAATGCCCGTTGATACAATTTACACAATCCTTGTGTATCCAGATGCCAGTAAAAACGACCAAAGTACCAACTACATGTTCACAGAAGACTTCATACATGAACTTCTTGGCTGTTGTTTTAGCGCTATTTGCTTGTAAAGAATTCTATTGCGATAATTTAATATTTTCTGTATCTAAACCTGCTCCATATCTCAAGTAATCAACAAGCTTCTACATGTTAGCATTTTGTTTAAAATAAGCTTGATAATTGTTTGAAAAACTTACCCTTGCAAACTTAAGGAAAACATTTTGCAAATATTTTAGGAAGCCTTATGGCTCGAACACATTGTCGATGGCAGCGACACGACCACAACTAGCAAAATATAAAGTCACGACACTGTTGTGGAGACGCATATTTTTATCATAAAACTTGTTGGCAATAGGCAACAATGCCTTCTGATACAAATAATTTTTTCTCATTTTTTCGGCATTCAGAAAAATTAGCCAAACACCAACTATGAGTACATAAACCTGAAGATTTTGAGCATTACTACTTTTTGTAATGGATTTGTTTGCAATATCTTAACTTTTTCTATATCTAAACTTCATCACTCGAACACATTCGCAACGGCAAAGGCAACGACACGACCACAACTATCGAAATGTAGAATCACAAAGTTGTTATGGAAACGATTATTTTGACGACTACGCGGCCACCGACCACAGCCGCTGCCAACCTTAGAACTATTTCTATTTACCAGGCAACAAGAAATTAGTTTTTATCACTGCTTTACGACCCTGTGGTATAAGCAAAAGAAAGTTTGAGGGATCCAACCCCCGAAAATATCTGTTTGTTACAAACATGGGTTCAAGAAGTTACGGGAATACCCCCACAAAAAAAATCGAGTGTGCGCCAATGTTACAACAATTGCCTTCATTGATGTTCTTCTTACTTTTTCATTGTACAATGAAAAACAATTATCAATTTGTTAGTATGTTAGTTAAAATTTATAAATTTTTTAATTATTCCATATTCTCAATTATTTTAAATTGATTGAAGAACTGTTAAATGGATATAATTGAATATTTATTAGAGAAAATGTGCAACACATTGAAACAAAAAACGTTCAAAAACCTAATCTGGTACTTTGGCTGCCGCTTACATTGTAATCAAGTAGTTGACTACACGGCGGCAGTTGTTGCTGACGCCATTTTGTAGCTAAGCGACTGTTTCGCTGTCGTCGTAATGTGTTTGGGGCGTCATACGTCAAAATGAACAGCATCCTTCAGCTGTAAACATATTTAATTGAGTGTAAAAATTTCAAACCCTCCTATTTCAAGCGTTTCTAATTGTTTGCTTTGCTCTCTATGTACTGCAGTAATTTTCATTAAAATTTCTATTGCAGACTGGAAATAGTTTTACCCACGTAAATGCCATTTAACTGTCGGTTAATGTCATCACACTTTAAAATAAACTCAACCTAATGGCTGACAACTTCAAACAAGCACACACACACACTTGCACATAGTTCAAGTGTGCACACTCGATTCATCGAAGCACATTCAAGTGCGTTATGGGAATTCAATTATGCAAACTAATTAGCCAAATTATGAAACAAACATGACATAAACTGTCCTCGAAACTGGCAGCCAAATGGCGATTTTTTTCTCTCTCCTATTTGCTTCTTTTGTTTGTAGTTGTGTGCAGCATGAATTGAATTCAAGTCCAATTTCTATTAATAAATGACAAACAAGCATACATGTTCATGTGGAAATACATATTTATCACATTGAAAACAAAAATACAAAAACAAAAAACAACACCAATAACTAGTGTCCGACCGAATATTCGGTTTCGGTTTCGGTTTCGGCCCAAATAAGTGGTTTCGGTTTCGGTTTCAGTTTCGGCCAAAAAATGGCCGAATAGCCGAAACCGAAACTTTCTAGAATATTTTTTACATTTTATTGTGTAGCAGATATATAGTGAAAGGAGGAATAATTTAGATGCCACCAATGTAAATAAACTTCTTTTTTTAGCATATAATATTAAATTATTTAATTTTGAATATTAGCGAGTAAGGTACGAAAGGTTAATTTTTTCATGTTTAAGTTTTTAAAAAATTAATAAATTGTTTTTATTAATAAGTATTTATTTATTTATGCTATGTTTGTTTGTTTGTTCTTTATTTACTTAATGTAAAATTCGTTTGTTGAAAAAAGTGCTTGATATGGTGATTTTTATTTCAACTAGAAAGTTTCGGTTTCGGTTTCGGCCGAATATTAAAAAAAAACCGAATATTCGGTTTCGGTTTCGGCCCAAAAAAGTGGTTTCGGTCGGACACTACCAATAACCCATCCATCTAATTTGTTCAATACGCGCCCGAGTGGGTGTTGGACGCTAAGCTTTTACCAACGTTTATACAAAAGCAAAAATTGTTTGTTCATATTTATTTATTTGTGTGAAGGGGGCGAGGCAAGAGAAATGTGTAATGATTTATGCGTATTACGCGAATTAAGTGCTTGAATGAATGAATGATTTTTCAAATACTTGTCGATGGTAAAGTAACGCTTCAAGTATTAGCAGACTTCAATGATGCGTGTTGATGGGCAAAACTCCAACATCAGAGAAGAGCACAACGCATACAAGTGATCTGAGAAATTCCTTTGAAATGCAGGAATTTAAATGTGTTCACATTTGTTCACACTTACGCGGCATGAATGTTGAAATGAAATTGTGAAGAACAATGAAAAATGAAAGCGCAAAACATTCAGTGCCAAACGACAAAAGTGACAATGAGTCAATGTCTCTTCACTCATAAAAATATGTTCATACACACATAGTTTCATATAATATATATTTTTGGCAATAGTGAACGTTTACTATATACTTTCTCATCATCTGTGCCCCGAACGCCACCGTACACGCCATGTCCGCATTGAACGTACTTACAGTATACCTCAAGGCCACCGTCGTTCTATGTACTACTCTGTGTTCAGTGAAAGGGGGGTGGGGTTAATGAAGCGCATATTTTACAGCCGTTGTTAGGAGCCTATCGAGTAGCCTTCTTCTTGATTCATCACGCACGCATCTGAACAATCAACGCTTTCGCTGTGCTAAAAAGAATCGTCAGTGCTGCGACGAGCCTTTAAGGTGGCCTGGTTAGGTTGCCTAGAGTTGCTAGCTTCTTATTGTATTAAATTTAGCAATAAAATATCGTAAATAGATATGTTGGCTTGGTTGCTTTTGGCGCCCCGATTGCAACTGAGAACTCACCATTCTTAATCGAAGCTTTGCGCAATTGTTTCGTTTTGAATTCGGGCTTTGGCTCCTCTTTGGGCTCTTTTATGAGCTCATCGATTTTCGGCACCTTTTTGAGTACGGGCCGCATTTTCATTATGTCCTCGGTACTCTTGCTGGGCAGCGGCTTTTCTTCGCGCTTCACATGACGCAATTTGGGTTTCTCGAGCTTAAAGCGTAGCCTACGTTCGCGTTCTTCTTCGGTTTCGCCCTCTTCGGCGTCGGCTTCATCGTCGTCTTCGACTTTTTTCATAGACTTGTCGCGCTTGACCACGGGTCGCAATTTGGGTTTTTCTATGGAAAAGCGGCGTGTTAACTCACTTTCTGCCTCCTTCGGTTTCGCCTGCGGGGTTTTCTTCAACGCCACGCCCATTTTGAGTGACTGATGCGTCGATTCGGACTCGTCGTCGTCGTCTTCCTCCTCTTCGGATTCCTCTTCTTCGGACTCCTCCTCTTCGGTCTCCTCCTCGGTTTCTTCTTCCTCTTCGTCGGTTTCCTCTTCGGACGAGGACGGTGTGGGTTCCTTCTTCTTTGCTGCTGCTGCACTGCTACGCGCCGGTGTGCTGACCGCTGTCTTCTTGGCCACCGGTTCCGGTGTCTTCTTGAGCGGTGCCACTATTTTCTTGGCCGGTTCGACTGCTTTCTTTGCCGGTTCGGCGGCTTTCTTTGCTGGCTCGGCGGCTTTCTTTGCCGGCTCGGCGGCTTTCTTTGCTGGCTCCACAATTTTCTTGGCCGGTTCGGCATTGCTCTTCTTCAGCGGCTCTGCAACTTTCTTGGCATTCGTCTCGGTTGGCTTTTTACTAGCCGTCACATTGTTTTCAACAGCTTTGCTTGCCGGCGCGCTGGACTTTTTGGCCGCCGGCTTTTCGCCATTTTCCTTCTCCGCGTCGGCGGTTTTTTTTGCCCAAGGCACAGAAGTTTTGACTGGAGTTTTGGCTGCCGAATCTTCCTTGACCCATGGCGGACGGAAGGTGGCGCGGCCGGATGCGCCCGTCCCGCCACCAGTCGTGGAGCTGGTGCCCTTCGGAGTAACGAACGGCATTTTAAAGTTGCAACTGATTTAGTTTCAATGAGATTTTGTGGTTTCTTGTCAGTTTGTCACCAATTTATTTTGAATTTATGCAGAAAGTTTACTCAAACTTTTGAATTTCTATAACATTATTTATAAACAATTTTCCACTAAAATTTTTGATGAAATATGCTTTTTAAATTTTCGCACTAAATCTTGATTTGTTAAATTGTGATTTGTAAAAATTTGCTTTGAATTAAATTTTTTTCTCAAAATCTATTTATCTTTTTCAGAAACTGCTTTTTGCGTTGTTTGTTTTTTTTTTCAATGCTGCCGCAACGTACACAACAAATTTTGGCGTTTGTTCTCTTTTGTGCGCTCTTCTTCACCACTCTTTGGCTGTTGTGTAAATACAGAAAAAAATATTTAGTCGATTTTCACTTTGTTGAAATTTTCACGTTTCACTGTGATTTTCGAAAGAACACACAGTTTTCTTGTTGGTTTCGAAGAGGAAAATCAACGCCGAAGCGCACACGGCGAATTTTCGAGGCAAAGCGCAACAGCTGTTCGAGACTTTAATTGAGAAAACTCTGTGTGTGTATCTGCGAATGGATTTTAAAAATACCCACTTGTATGCGAAAAATTATATAGGCTAGCAGGCAAAATGCAGCCAGCAAGCGAGCTGATGCTGCGGCCGCCCGACGCGCTGCTCTGATCTGTCTACAAAAATAGGCTAACTTGACTAAGATGGCACTGCAGCTGCCGTCAGCGGCAAATATACAAATTATTTTTTTGGCTCTGTCTGTCCACCAGGGGCGCGCACAGTATTTCATTTGGAGAGGAGTGGGAATTTGAATACAACTTTTGAGCTCAATTCCATTTGAAATCATATTTTGCACCAGTAATTTTTATATTTCGGGAAGGAGTTAGAACCCCTCTATCCTCTCTGTGCGCGCCACTGGTGCCCACACACGTCATTGTGCATGAATTTTTATTAAATTTTAAATAGTAAGCAATAAGCTGAAACCATTTTTGCACTACAAATGCTAAAACTTTTGTTTATTTGAATTGTTGAAAAATGTATAAGTAATGTAAACAAAGTGTGTGCGCGATATTGAACAAAGACGATTCGCTGTGATTTTCGGGAAAATAAAAAAATAAAAAAACAATAAAAGAAAGCAAAAACAAAAGAAACAATTGCAGCAAAGTTTCAATGCGAACCAATGCAAATTTTTGGCTGAAGTCATACATCGATTTATTGAAAATTATCACCGAAAGCTGTGCTGCGCAGATTTTCAAACATCCAAACAGTCTTTCTAACATCCATAACTATATATTTATTTCTAAACTGTTGACTATGCAAGTTGTATTTGAAAGTTGAGAGAAAGAGCGATGTGATCTTTTTGTCAAAAACAAAAATGTTACTCTTCATTTCTTGTCTTCGTTTACACTCTACTTTGAGAACAAGTTTTGAATTTCTTCAATGAGTGAGTTGATTTTTTTTGAGTTCAACAACTGAAAACTGGATGTGTGGTGGAAACCCTGGAGCACATTCTTTTTTTCCGTCTGGATATTTCGAGACTTCACCTTACTCACTAAAGGGCCCCGTTCTTCTCTGGGTTAGATGAGGCCCCCAAGCTTGACATCAAATCGTTGCTGATTTTGACTAGGAACACCTTAACATTCTTACCAATAATTTTTACGTCGCTCCGCAGTACTAAGGAGCTCTAACTCCTACCGCTAGGGACCCATCAGGGTCTATGAGTGGCCGACGTAGACAGCCAGCCTATCTAAACTAACTGAAAGTTGTTTACAGTTCTAAAAACCAGACTCCATTCTAAGCGCAGGTTTTTTTTAAACTAATGTGATAAATTTGGGACTATGCCAGTACCGAATAGTAAAGTTAGGATAGGTTCGAAAAGTCAGCTGTCAAGACTTGAGATCGATGGTCTCAAGTCTTGACAGCTTCTAACTTCTAAGAAGTGCAAAACGCAAATGATTAATGAAGGAATTTGCCTAAATCTGAGTTTTATTTGGGTTCTAGAAGCCAGCAACATTTGTGACAAGAAAAAGGCAATCGCAAAAAATAAAATTTGCTGAAAAGTTAAGCGGCTTTTGAAGAACAAGACTATCGCAGTTCTATGGCGCCTTTTGAAGAATGCTAAACGGAATTGATTTGTAAGGGAATCTGCTTAAATCTAAGCTAAAGTTTGGTTCCAGAAGACAAAAACATTAATATGAAAATAGCTATCACAACGTTTAAAGTTATTTGAAAGTCAAGTGGCCTTTAAGGGTCGAGGTAATCGAAGTTCCATCGAAACTTATCGAAGAGTGTTCTTCGATAGACTTGCAGAACTAACTGATGCGTAGCTTGCAGATCTGCACAATTTCCTCGCCAAGACCAAATGGTTCCCAAAAGATTCCGTATGGATTTACAAGGAACCCAGCAGATAGGGAGGGACACGGCACCCAAAATGAATGGACCCAACAGGGTTTCCGATTGGAAGTACAAGTCCCACACACTCCTTCTGTAACCCAACCTATCGAAGACTGTAAAACGGAAATGATTAATAAAGGTGTCTGCCCAAATCTATGCAATATTTGGGTTACAGACAATAGGAACGTTGATGATATGAAAAAGGCAATAACAAAATTAAAAATTATTGGAAAGTCAAGCGTTTTTTTAATGGTTGAAGGTTCTATTGAGACCTGGAAATCTGAGTGGAAATCTGCCTAAACCGAAACTTCTTATGGGCTCCAGAAGACAGGAGAAAGCCGATCACAAAAATTAACATTTCATGGAAGTTTGCTTGACTTTATTATGGTTCTAGGCTCTTCTTTCGTGACATATCGAAGAGTGTAATACGGAACTCATTCCTATTGAAATTTGCCTAAAACTGAGCCTTATTAAATTTTCACTTAATTAAAATCATTAAAATCATCATGAAGTCATTAAATATGACGGGATCCATAATCATTTATCTATAAATTTAGTAAACAATGTTGAGACATAAGGAAAAGATTTAGTCTTCTAGTCTCTCAGTTATTTGAATAAATTTAGTAAACAAATTTGAGACATAAGGAAAAGATTTAGTCTTCTAGTCTCTCACTTATTTGAATTCCATAAAAAACCATAAAACGAACACGACAGAGATATCTATAAATTTAATAAATAAATTTGAGGCCTAAGGAATAGATTTAGATATATGCCCACATATCAGGCTTCAGTCTAACTAGCTTTAATTTAGGGTGGAGGCTCTCTTGGGTCTCTTTTGATGCCTCCGGACCCTTAGTTACTCTGGGATCTGTAACCATTTGGGTACAACAAAAGGTATATATATAGTTATATATATATAACTCAGAGCTTAGTTTTGAAAAGATCTTTTTAGTCAGTCAGCTAGTCGACTGGCGGGTATGGCATTAGCAGGCACTGTCAAAAGAACCAAGCAAGAGATGATTCTGCAACTCCACCCCATAGAGAAGTTTATCAAATTCTTTGCCGTTTGGCGCTCTCAGGCTGAGAAAGCTGTAGGCAGCTCTTCTATTGACTTTCCGCGATTCAAAGCTTTCCCGATGCCAGCTATTGAATATCAGATTGGATTAGATTTCTCCACGGACTGTCTGATACCATATCTGGATTTCGTTACGAGAGCACTTACTTTATTTTCCTCAAAGGAAGAATAAAGAAACAACATACAGGTTTGAAGAGAGATGTCTTTATCACCGTTTAATTGGTGGCTCTAAGATGGTTAAAGGTGCGGGAGCTGGTATCCACTTAGACCTACGACGGTCCCAAAGGTCATTCAGATTGCCGGATCTCTGTAGTATTTTTTAAAGGGAGATCTTTGCAATCTGGAAAACTGCTCAATTAATCCGTGGCAGTGAATTAGAACCTACAGATGTCAGAATTTTCGTGGACAACCAGGCAGTCTTTAGAGCCTTGGCAGCTTAGAGTTGTCGTATCTTTTTTCAATGTACCGGAGCATGCCGTGTTCCGGGCCACTTGGAGGTAACAGACAAGAAAGCAAAGGGATAACATAAGAAGGAAGGTGGTCGCCTTTTCCTTCGAGAGGAATTCAAGAAGGAGTTCACAGTGGGCCATTTTGGACTTTGAATGGATATGCGATTTGTGCTGTCCCAGATTGGCCTCCTTACCCTACCCACAGCTTATCCAATTCTTGTAGTTTCTCTTTGTCAAAAACAGATTTAATTTGAACATAAAAAATCAATATCACCCAAGTTTTCTTCATATCTTCTAACATTCATTAAAATCTTTCAACTGCTTCTCTCTTCTTCTTCGTTTTCCTAGCTGTCCCTAAAAATGGCCACCAATAATAAATTTATCAACGTCTCGGCTTAATGGCGTGTCGTATTGTATGCTTTTCTAATATTGAAAATAGCCTTCAGCACCTCTCGAAAATACAATATTGAAAAAAACACACAAAATAAATTTGCAAAAACTCATAAAACTTTGAATAAAAGAAAAAATTTGAACCACAGCAATTGTTGAAGGCTTTTTGATCAACAAATTTTCAAGCAAATTCATTCAAAAAGTGTATAAAGTAAAATTGTTTAAAAATCCAACAACAACAAAAACAAAAACCCAGCAATTCTTAAAAAAATATAATAAAAAAAAAGAAAATAAAAATAAAAAGAAATTCACAGCAGAAAGTAGCAACACAAACGCAACCAACCAAAGCGAATAATGGAAATTCGCTCGTGTTTTTGTTGTTGTTGTTGCTATTGTTGTTGCCGCTTTGTGATGGAATGGTGGAAAAGGCGAACAATTTTTTAATTTTAGCTTTCGGCGCGCTATGCAATGCTGCCGTTTTCCACATTTTCCACACATTTTCGCATAAATACTTTTGTGTGTGTGTGTATTCCGATTTTCCAACTGTGCGCTCACACTTTTTTACGGCACTGATTCTTTCATCATTTTGTTGTACTTTTTGCATTTTTTCATGTCTCTGCTGACTTACAAAAATAAAATAATATGGAGGCGTTGATTAAGCAAAAGACGTGTAAATAATATAAAATAAAAGCAATAACAACAACAGCAACAATACCAACACATCTGTGCGTTGGTTGGCGACTGTTGGCTACGCGCTGACGTTTTGAGATATTGTGGAAAAATTAATGGCTACTTCTTCGGTCTGTGGCCTGGTGTAATTTTGTTGTTGTAGTTGTTTTTAATATATCATTTGCCAATTTTAACTGTAAACTGTACAGTGCATTAATTCTCATTTGGTGAATGCAAATGTTCGCATTTGGAAAATCGAAAATGCAAAATGAAAACTCGAAATGCAATCGGCGCAATTGCAAAGCTGATTAAAATAGATTGCCTCATCATCAGCGTCAGTCGCTGCAGCCGCCACAGCAGCAACGGAAACACAGTTTGTGGTTGCAGCAAATTCTTACTAATATGCAAAATTTTCCCCATTAATTTATGCCATTTTTCGAAATTTCGCTTTTGGCGAAACTTCTAGTTGGATATAGTTTTCTTAGTTTTTGATATTCAATTTAAAATCTCTACAACAGCTGTTGCCACTTTTCATGTGTCCAAATATATTTGAAAATGTTCTCATTCTCATTGCCTTCAAACAGTATGGAACTATGAAGTTTTCACAATGTCATAAATTCAGTTTTGCACTGTTTTCGAATGATTTTCCTCTTTCATTTATTGGTTTCGAAAGTGAATTAAGTATTGGCTCCACTTGAAAACTGCAATTGAACTTTTTTTACGCACTTAATTATCGACACAATTCACATTTCAAGTAACAACGACGACGACGACAACGACGATAGCGACGACTCACGGTTTTCAATGTACTGAAAATACACAATTTTCGAAAATTTTCATATGACTCAAAACCCATTGCGAGGCGCACCAGCGCAGACAAACAGTTTTTGCCGAATTTTGTATTTTATTTTGTTTCTAATTTCCTTACTTTTTTTGTGGAACTCATTGGTTTATTTTTAGTGCCAACCATTGGAGGAATTCTTTTAATTTTTGCTCTGCTCGAAATTCTCTTGATTTTTCAGCGCACATGCAAAGTTTGCTGTAATTTTGACACTTTGAAAAATGCAATTTTCCAAATTTCATGCAACTGCATACAGCTTTTAATCTACCCTTCTCCTCTCTTTTCACCACTCTTTTCTAAAAATTTTTCCATTTATTTGTGTGTGGCCTATTTTTCAGTTTTCTGTATTATTTTCCACCTACTTAATTTTGCCCACTTTGCTTCGCTTTTGCTCTCTGATGAGCACAATTTCCATTACCCATGCCATCCATCTGTCCAATACACACACACACACACACACACACACACACACACACTTGCATGCGCCTACATTGTTTGTAAACATTCGAAATAAAAGTTCTCATATGGCCCCAACAAGTATGAGGCGCACACTCGGGTTAGCCTGAAGTGTGCCGGCGTGAAAAAAAACATTCTGTACGAGTAAATTTGTTTATTTTGTTGGGGAACTTTTCGGATGACTGTGGCGGCCATGCATGTGCAAGACTTTTGTTATACTCTGCCACCGGCCACAGTGGTGGCCGAGAAATGCGCACAGTGGCGATTTTGAACGATTACTGCGCGTGTTTACCGAACGTGGATTTAGAAAAGAACTGCGAATTAAAGAACGGGAGATGTATAACCTGTTGCTGGTTCCTAAAATATTACCTTAGACTGACTGACTGCCATAGCTGTGCTCGTTTTTAGTAGCTGACCTTCTGCAATCATCTTTTTCATGGGCACTTTTATCTACTCTCAGAGATTTGCCATTTCCAGGTGAATGTAGGGTAGGTAGGTAGGAGTGGTTGCCCCAATGCGGAGACAACTTAGGCCATAAAGAACCATTTTGATGCCACAATCAATCAAGCTCATTGAACCAGTTTGAGCTCCTTACGAAGTCTAGTAGACTGTGAATAGTTCTCAATTAATCGAATAACAGTCCACTCATTCATTGAACCAGTTTGAGCTCCTTACGAAGCCTAGTCGACTGTGAATAGTTCTCAATGAATCGAGCTGAAGTCCTCTCACTCATTGAACCAGTTTGAGTTCCTTACGAAGCCTAGTCGACTGTGAATAGTTCTCAATCAATCGAGCTGAAGTCCTCTCACTCATTGAACCAGTTTGAGTTCCTAACGAACGCTAGTAGACTGAATAGTCCTTAACCCTCCATTACTATCGTCAGGGTGGAATCCACCCTGTAAGTTCAATTTCTTAGTAAAATATAGATTTTTTAACCAAAACCAAAATAAAGTTATAATGTAATCCACATTTGCATATTTCTGAAGGTTTTAGAGTACATTGCAGTTGCATAAATAAAGCTGATGCTTTTATACAATTGTGTTAAAAAGTAACTGGGTGTATTACACCCACGATAGTAGTGGCGTTATAAAATTGCTGGATGCTTAACACCCATTATTAGTAATGAAGTTTTATTTTTTATAAATTACATTAAATATTTGTATTCACTTTTTGGCGATAATTTTTTTTAATAACGTATAGACCATTTACTTAGTAGAAAATCATTAAAAATTATGCTCTAGGATAAGTAAAAAATTTGTATAACATTAAATTTGTTATATCTTAAACTGATAAAGTTAGGGAACTAAAAGTTCCAGTGACTTTTTAAAAAAATTGTATAAAAGCATCAGCTTTATTTATGCAACTGCAATGTACTCTATAACCTTCCGAAATATGCAAATGTGGATTACATTATAACTTTATGTTGGTTTTGGTTAAAAAATCTATATTTTACTAAGAAATTAAACTCACAGGGTGGATTCCACCCTGACGATAGTAATGGAGGGTTAAACTGATAAAGTTAGAAGGACGAAATTCAAGGATGTAGTAGTGTACATATTAGCCCTTAAGATATATTTTTTCCAAATTCTTTTCCAATAGTTTTTGGAAATTTCCAAGGATATTCAAGGATAAAGTTTTAAAGGACATTTTCAATACCTCTTCGTCCTTTTGCACCAAAACGTTAAATTTTCTAAGATTCTAAGGATTTTTCTCTTTCATTTAATACCAATATTGTTATTCTTCAATGCGCTCAATTTTTAAAATAATTCCTTGAAATAAACATATCCTTGAAATTTCAGTCCTTTAAAAAAAATCCAGTTTTACTACATTTGGCCACTAGTTTCGCGAGTATATCGATTTTTTCGTGTGTTTGGAAATTTTTTGATTTTTGTCGCACGGTGTAACCTTAGAAAGTAGCAGGTATATTGTTGATTTGTGTTTGATTTTTTACGCAAAATTTTACCTCGGTCCGAAAAAAATTATTAAATAAATATTTATTACTTATTTGTTTAGCTTTCTAAATCACTAAGCCCAAGAAACATAACTTAAATATTGTGCAAGATGTGGCTATTTTCCCAATACAACTTTTTATTTCATCTTTTTTTTCCTTGAAATGAGATGCACATCAACAAATGTTTATATTAAATAAATGAATTAACAAAATTAATCAATTTATTCTTGTTTTTACATGTTATGATGTTCTGATTATGAAAAAATTTGGTTTTTGTTTATTTTACCTCCATGGATAAGTAAAACGGATAATAAAAAGTTGTGGGTGGATTACACCCACGATAGTAATGGCGTTAGTGAAATAGACGATAGTAATGGAGGGTTAATTAATCGAACTACAGTCCTCTCACTCATTGAACCAATTTGAGCTCCTTACGAACCCTAGTAGTCTGAATAGTCTTCAATCAATCGAACTACAGAAGTCTAGTAGATTCTGAATAGTCCTCAATTAATTGAACTACAGTCCACTCACTCATTGACGAAACGTCTCACTCCTTCTTCACTCTTACGAAACCTAGTAGACTATGAATAATTCTTTCGGTTCTTCTTCGACATTTTGGGTATGATTTTCGAAGAAGCAGTTGCCCAGGTGAGTGTTCTTTTGGATAAAACAGGACAAGGTAAAGTAAGTTCTCTTGCTCTTCCTTGTTCATACAGCATCGACAGAAGTCATTAGAAAGCAAAGCTAACTTTTTTGCGTGAAAGTCAATTTCACAGTGATCCTCATCAGAGCACCGATCATGGTTCTCACTTGGTCCCTTTTTAGTGAGAGAAGCTCCCTAGAACGACGATGGTTTAAGATGAGCCAAATTTGGCCAACTCCTGCTAAGCAACCATCGAAAATTTGTTTATTGATAACTCCTGGCGGCTAATTGGGATGTGTTTCTTAAACCATATTACTCTTAGCCTTTTGCCTTTCTTCTTATATATCTTTGGAGTTTCCTACGGTGTGAACTTGAATCTAGGGTCGAGCATTGCTTCAGATTGGCCAAGGCACTTAACGGCTCAAATATCGTTGCCGTCCTGTCAGCCAACGTTTGTCTTTAAGTATCCTTTGCAGGCGAAAACCCACTGGAGGGATAGTTCTGGTCCGCTTTCTATGTTATTGTAGAAGTTTCCAATGCGTGTCTAAAGGTCACTTGACTGCCGACAAAGGTGACGAACTGCGTGGGACACAAATTACTCTTCCAAGTAAGATCTGATGCTCTTTTAATTTACTTTGAGAACTTTTAGAAATATAAAACCGATTCAAGCAAAACCGATTTATGTTATTTAAAATAGTCTCCTGCGAACTCAATTTGCATGATCTATAACCATGTTGAATGAATGTTTTAAATGTCAGAATGTCGGTACAAGCCTTTTGGATGGCTTTTACGTTCTCAAAACACTTTACTTTCATCGAAAAATGATTTTTTTTCAAAAAGGTAAAAGTTGTAAAATGCCAAATCAGACAAATACGGAAAGTAGTTGACTACTAAGAAGTCAATAGGCACATTAGTTCATGCGTCTTCACAGTTTCTCTGATCAGACTTTTAACCCAACCTTGACTTCGAATTATTCTCATGTAAAATGCCTTTACCATATTTGAGGTTAGAATTGAATCATCATTAAATCTTGTTTCCTTAAATAAACTTTTAACCCATCGTTGACCTTGTCAGATTTTGATTTTCAAAAAACTGAAAAAAACGTGTCGAATTATTTTTGATTTCAAGCATTTCCACCAAATTTTGAAGTCATGTTTTTTCAAAGATTTCCCGTGTACAAACATTGTTGAAAAATTAAAATTTTTAAATTTAGATTTTCGTGTCGAATTATTTTTTTTTATGTAACGTATTTTTATTAGTGTCCGACCGGAGATGGATTTTTGGCCGAAGCCGAACATTCGACATAACCAAAATATTCGGCCAAAGGCCGAAGCCGAATAATAATTCAATTGTAATAAATAGCTGATTAGAGATCGATTTTATTAATCGCAATCTTAATGTCCGAAATATCGATATTTGATAAAATACTTTGAACGTATGTTTCAAATTGTAGCAAATTGATTTGAATTACAGGGCGAAAACCTTCGGCCAAAGTAATCGGCTATTTTGATCGAAGTCGAAGCCGAAGCAGAAGATTTAAAATTGGCCGAATAAGCCGAATACCGAAGCTAAAACGAATATTCGGCCCAACACTAATTCTAACCAAGTTTGAAATCAAAAGGCCCATTAAATCACGTTTCTTCATATCACATCTTAACCCATGTTTGGCCCCTTTAGATCCAGAATTAAAAAAAAAAGTCCGTCTTAGCGGAGGTTAAATTTCTAAAGTGTTCAATTCAAGTTTAAATTGCATGTTTTTGGCTTCAGCGGTTTGGGTTGGGCCATGTTAAATTAGTCAGTTAGTACAAAAAATTATATTTATATAAAAAAACTGAAATATTTTGTTTATACAGAATTTCACACGACACAGCGCTCCTAACTTTTCCATAGCACTCATTGCACTAAAGTCGTTCAGTAGAAAAGCAATAAAAAACATTAAAGAAACTTTCAAGAAATACAAAGTTTCAACGAAGATATTCGAAATTATTTCTCTCCAAGTGCTTTACTTACATTGGATTTCAATGTAATAAGGACATGATGTCCAGTTTTGTGAAGCATTGCTTGCGCACGCCGACGTAGAATGCGTCCATTTTGTAGTTTCAGACTTTACGGCGAATTTGTATTTAATTATTGACTTGTTTCAACTAACAGAACAAAAATACCAACTTGTTGCTTTGACAACGCAACGTGACGCGCTAACGAAGCTTTCGAATTTTTCTGCCAAATATAGCAATGTTGCAACAAAACGATGCAATTTTGTTTTCTTTTTTTTTTTAGTAATTTGACAAAATTCACTACTTTTACGAGATTCATTGGTCTGCAATTAGCAGGAATTTAACAAATTAAAGCCTTTCGAATAGTTTAGCGTTTGGGAAAATCACAGCAAAACGTGCAGTAAAATGTCAGCGTAAAAGCGAAAGCGCCAAACTGCCGGAAAAAGTTGATTATAAAAATTTCACTGACTGAGAAAAAACGACAGAAAAGACAGAAAAAAATATACAGAAAAACTAAAAAAAAATACAAATGCTAACAAGCAGCAAACTGCAGCAAAAACGACAAGAACAAGAACGAAACTGCGACCGAGACCGACGGCACGAACGAAGCGGGGAGCAGCGTGCGCCTCTGTCGGTCAAAAATTACGCAAGCGGCATCTGCGGCGCTGCCGGTTAAAGTGGCATAAACGTACTTTCGCCAATGTATCTCATGGATACGTGCGGCTTGCCACGGCCACCTGCACTTCACTTTCAATTCTTGTTGTTAATTTTACTCTTCTAACTTTAATTCGCCTGGGGAATAATTTTTAAATTGCAATTGAAATTTACACACAAATGCGTATCAAAAACAATGGTGTAGTCCTTGTTGTTGTTGTAATTTTTTAAATATATTTTCCATTCGCCGACTTGTGTATTGCTTTACCTTGCGACAAAAACCACTCGTCCAGAAAATCCATACCCATGACAGTGACAACAGTGGCTTCTTAAAAATGGCGTAATTTTTGCCTATTGTTGTTGTTGTTGATGATGTAGTTTTTGTTGCTACTTTACCTGTCTGCTGTGTTATTTATTAACTTTTAATATTTGCACCCTACGACAAACTTTGTCGTACTTTATTTCTTTCAAAATATTTTATGCTTTTATCTCTCACTATTCTTAAAAAAAAAATTTAAATGTTCAAACAAAAAATATGGCGTTTGCTGGCGTTGCACGCTTGAAAAATCTACCAAAATGCACCACAATCGCATTTGTATTGACTTGACATTTATTTTACTTTCGCAGCTTTCGAACGAGCATTCAATTGTCACGTTGCTGTTGTATTTTTATTCTTCGTCTCTATTGTTGCGTATACGCAGCAACAGCTGCTGCTGCTTCTGTTACTCGATTTTTGTTGCTTTCATTCAATCAATCAGTCGATCGATGTGCGAGTAGAGCGCCAACTATTTGCTTTTTTACACTGTGAAAAATTGACTACGCAATTTCGAAACGCATTTTCTTCACTGCTTTGCATAACCAATTTCGAGTCAGAACTTTTTGCTTGTTCCCAAATTAATTTTTAATTAATTTGTACAAGATTGGATGAAAAGTTTTCGCCTAATAAAGTTGCAAGACATTTTTTGTTTAAACTTTTTTTTATTTAAATATTACATACATAGTTTCATCACTAAGCCACACATTTCTCACAGCGATGCTTTTAACTCTTTCACCCGTCCAAGTAGAGCGTTAGAAATGTTCATTGGAACACATTTTTGGTCTAACGTGAGCTGATTTAGCCTTTTTTATGCCTAAATCTTAGTTCAATGTTTGACAAAAATGTTCTTTGGACCTACTCATAGCCTGTGCCATCTCTCTCAATCTCGAATCTCTTTAATTGCACAGTTCTTTAGCACCATTTGGTAAACTTGAGCAATGTTATGGCCAGCGGTTGCAGTTCATCGTCTCCCAGGTTGGTACGGCCACGTTTAGATTCAGCTGCCTACAATTTCACAGTGGTAAATTATGGTGTAGAGCCTTTAATTGGCTTTCAAAAATGAATATTTAATGACTGCTCTATGCTCCATTGTTTTCATTTTCAAAAAAACACTCACATCAACTCACTCAAACCATTGTCAAACAACAACTGTGCATCCAAAATAGCTAAAAATTTAGTGAGTATATTTCAAACGAGGCACAAATACATTATCCATATTTTGTTGCCATCTTCATGTTGAGGTCGGAAACTTTGCAGACTTTGTACCAGCTTAAACTCTTTTCGGGCATCATAATTTGGGCCGTTTGAGCCCTATTAGTGTTCTTGCTTCTTAGTCCGCTGATGATGCCAAAAAAGCGGTGTTGTCATTGTAATCCTGTCAGACCTTATGGCACCAAAAGATTAAAATATTGTCCCTTTTTTAACTTAAACCCTTAAATGCATGAGGCAATTATTTTCGAATCAATCTAGAGCAAGCACAAACATGATTTACATTGATTCAACAGATTTACGAAGGATTTAACAACCGTACCATATATGGTACGCCATGCATTTAAGGGTTAAATCTCTTACTATATTTTATTTGGCTAGCTCCACAAAAAGTTACTTTTTGAATTACGTAATGGACAAGCTTTATCTGGAAGACGACTGATCTGGGATGAAGACGAAACGCTGAGCAACTTCTTCTTTTACAATCAAAAGGATTTAGTCGATAGGTCTATTTACAGTCTATGAATAAATTCAATTAATTCAATGAATAAACGGACTTTACCTCAATTAATTGAGGACCAATCCGAGTAGGCTTAGACTAGGTTTCGTAAGGAGCCTAGCCTGATTGATTGAGGACTAATCACAGTCTACTAGGTTTTGTAAGGAACTCAAATTGGTTCAATGAGCCAGTGGACTTTAGCTCGATTGATTGAGAACCATTCGCAGTCTACTATACTTTTCAAGAACAACTACTACCTGTGTACCTGCCTAAGTTTACTGTCATAAGGTCGTGGTGGACAGATGCGTGTTGGTCAATCCACAAGAAACTGATGGAAAATTACCTCCGGTGAAAGGTATATAAAGAATTGCATTTTCACAAAGTGAACGAAACTAAAATGCGCTTTTGGTTCACTTTGGTCTACATTTTTGAACAGACGAACCTATGAACTTGGCTGCTATTTATAACTTTATATAGTCTACTGTTTAGAAGTTGTCTTCTGTTCTCACCAGGCGAACATTTTCTTTAACTTCTTAAAACTTTTTAAGATCCTTGCTGATCCTTCTGAAGAATAATAATAATAATTGACTGGCACGACCCGATACCGCGACTAAGGCCTAGCTACCCGCAACTATCCGTGTTGTGCGTGCGAATTTTTACAAGGTTGGAAGGGACCTACAGTTTTATGCCGATTCCGAACGGCGAGTTGGGAGCTTTTTCATAGGCAATTTTACTCTCAGGTTTGCCATTTCCTGCTGAGAGGACAGCCGCCGAAAGAAAAATTGTTGTTTTTCTTTTTTTTCGGTGTTAGCAGCAACGGAGTATTGAACCTGGGTTCGAGCGTCGCATTTGACTCGCGGCCCAACGCATTAGCCAGCTGAGCTACGGCGGCTGCCTTCCTTCTGAAGAATCTGCCTAAATAGGACGCAGACTCCACTCCAGGAAACCTGAGCATTTCGTCTTAAATGTGACATTAAAATTTGAAAATATGTCCATAAACCTACTAAATTTCTAAACCAAAAGAGCAATCAGATTTTTTATCTTGGAGCAGTGATACTCGTAGCTATTCTGTTACTCGCGAGCATTCTACAGTCAATAGCTCTTCTGATAAATATTTGAATTTCGGGAAAACTTATTTCCAATTTTGATAGTTTGGAACCGAAATTTATAAATTCAGCGTTCTTCCGCTACTGCGAAGAAATAACGAAATATAATGTGACCCCATAAAAACTTTAAGAATATAAATTCAAAAAATAACAACGGTATGCAATATCAAATTGATTCTGGTTTTATTCTGAAGCTACATTCATTACAATTTCTTCGACACCAAACTAAGTTTTGCGAGTCATATCAGTTTTATTGTTTCTAAATCTTACGCCATGTGGGGTTTCGTTCGTCGGAATAGTACTGCCTTCTCGGATCCGTATACAATCAAATTACTTTACACAACCTTTGTCAGGTCTAGATTGGAATATGCTGCTCTAATATGGAGACCATATCACGCCTCTTTCATAAACCGAATTCAACGCATCCAGAAGTCTTCATTCGGTTCGCTTTGCGTTCGCTGAACTTCAGTGATTCCATGCCATCCTACAGTTCCCGTTGTCTTCTAGTGAACTTAAAGTCACTACATGCTAGGCGTTCATTTCTTGCATGTTCCTTTGTAGTCAGTCGAATAAGTGGGTCTATTGATTGCCCCTAAACGGAGTCTGCGGAGGGTGGATATATTTCATTTAGATGTCCCAGGACGAATTATTATAAACAATGTTACTGATTTTGATGTGTCACTTCCGAAGGGTTTGTTGTTAAATAGTTTAAGTAACTTGTAGTTTTTAATTGTTAATATTTGCTATAGTCAGTAAGGACATTTGTTCATTGGCTAAATAAATAAATAAATACATAAATTTGTATGGAAGAGCACATCATTCAAATGGTCGCCTCGGCTTCGCTGACAGTGCTTCAAGCGGTCGCACAGTGATTCGACTCCATACAACCGCGGGACAAAATTAGAAGGAGTGGTCCGTTCTTCATAAAATTTGGTATACTAGTTAATTATGGTCTGCTGAATTGAAATCTAAATTTGGTTTTTTTTAAACTGTTGTAGTTTGGCAATGCCTGAGACTTAAATTTGCAAATTTCGTAATTTTTAAAGAGTTACAGCACCAAGTGTGTTGGCTAGATTTTTCAGATTTTACAGTTAATCGTTAACGTCAACATTGATAATTCCAAAGAGTAACAGAAATTGTCTTAGGACCCTCTGGCTTTGCAATAAAAACGATAATAATAGATGTATGTTTCGCATTTGTGCAGATTTTGTAATTTTTCATGCTGATTGCATACTTTTAGGGATAAATAAAATAAATTTTGTCGAAAAATACGTGTGGTATTGCTGCATACTTTCAGGCAGCAGATTAAAAATATGGCAACAATTTGGCAACAATTTGGCAACACAATTATTTTTTTGGCAAACACATTCAACCAAACAACACAATTGTTGCCATTGGCAACAATATGGCAACAATTTGGCAACACAACTTTGGCAACAATATGGCAACAATTTGGCAACAATTTGGCAACGGAATTTTGAGTTTTGTACGGACGGAGTTTTGTACGCAAACTTATTCTGCACCGTTTTGTGGGGGCTATTCAGTTATTCAAATTACTTTTCAAATTGAATTATTTTCTGAGATCGGAAGATATCGGAGGATGTAATTACATTATCCGACAAAGGAACATACTTTCACATACTTTTTAGATATTTTCCTCTAAGTTTTGCCAATTTTCAGATTTTTAATTTAGAAAAATATTTTGAATTAAAAGTGAAGTAAAAGCCTCAACTTTAGAAATTTTGAGAAAACATTAAAAGCGAAAATGACCACATCATTTCTTATTTTATATTGAAAGTTTAAGCAACTTCTTGGTAACCATGTATTTTTTAAATTTTTTTCACTCAATAGACTAAAAAACAGAAAATATGAGTTTCAATTTTTTTGAGAAAAAAGTTTCAACTTTAAGCCGCTTTTGCACACACACTAATTCATTTTTTGCACAGATTTTTTGGGGTTTTCTTAGTTAGAGTTTTTTCTTTCTAATGACATCAAAATCGTTAAATTCTGAGACTATAAATTTTTTGAATTTTGTCTATGGAACGAATCACTGTGCCCTGTGCCGAAATATTCTCTTTGACATATTAAAATTGCGAAATACAACGATTTTGTTTCCTAAAATTTCACTCATCTTTACTTTGCAATAACTGAGCAAACTTAATTTCGATTGATTCTGGCATCACAATGGGTCTTTATGGTCTACCGGGTCTCCGCCTTGGGGCAGCCACACCTACCTACCTTTTTTAAAGTCAAATCAACAGAAATATGCTGAATACTGTTTCCCAAACCAGTATAGAATTTTGATCCTGTGTCCATAGATGTTATAAAGGACAAATAAATAAAATTGCTTTACAGTTTCTCAGAAATTGCTCTTAGTGTTAAAATCTATGACTGACCCCCACTTATTTTTCCTGTTGAATATTTCTTTCGAACATATTCATTCCTTATCTTCAACCCTTAATGGGGCTCCCATACAAGTTGATCGTTTTTATAAAATGGGCTCCCATTGCTTCAGGTTGCCCCCAGACATATCAAATGCAAGACTAATCGTCATGTATTTCTCCTTTCGAATGTTTTTCCATACATACCTAACCGCTATCTCCAACTCTTAAGAAGAAGAAAATGTTATTGTCTATCCCGGACCAGCAAGACTGAACGGGTTTAGTTATAAAGATTAGCGCCTCCACGTAAACTTCCACAAAGAACATGTGAATCAATGAACGATAAAGCAATGAATGAATCAATCAACGACGGAGCACCGATGGAAGGGAGACATAAAGGGGGGTTTAGTGCCTAAAGGGTTTTTGGAACCTTATAAGAAAACAAACTTAGGGGCACTTCCTTATAGTCTCCCGGTCCCTGATTTTCTCTATATTACTCTGAAACGATCTTCTCGGACATAATGCTCAAAAGCTGTTGTTGAGACAATCTACAGGCTGTACAGACTGAGCGGAGAAAATTCTATAACACAAGGGGAAAGAAAAAGCCGATACACTAACCACAGCTAACTCGGATACCCTATTTCTCAGACCTCAGCCAGCGATATGGCGCAGTTTGGGGGACATTCCTCGGCCATTTGCAAAATTTGTCTAGAAGACGATGGGACTATTGCTCACTTTATTAGTGAGCCAAGCCTAGCTTTCGGACGTTCAAGGCATATATGTTTTCGCATACTGACTTTAGTGAGTGATGGGCTACTGGAATTCAGACATCCTTTTCCTTACAAAAGCGACGAGCCAGCTAAAAATGATGGAAAGTATCTGGAAAACTTGATGCCATGAGCTGTTTATTGAAGATCGTGGAAGTACCCAATAGTGGGGCTGGCAGAATCTACTTCAAGTAGATAACTTTAATGGAGGACAAGCTACTGGAGCTGTTGGACGGACAGGCTAAAAGGATTAAAATCTCTGGGAAACTTGATGCCTATTGAAGGCCGCAGAATTACCCAATGGTGGGACTGGCCGAATGTACTTCAAGTATGTAACTTCCATGGAACATCAGCTACTAAAAGTTGAGCGAAGGATGCCCGTCGCTTTGGTAAAGTGACATACCAACTAAAAGGATCAAAATCTCTGGGAAACTTGATGCCTATTGAAGGCCGCAGCATCACCCAATGGTGGGGCTGGCCGAATCTACTTCAAGTAGCTAACTTTAATGGAGGACAAGCTACTGGAACTTTAGCTGTCGGCCGGACCGGTTAAAAGGATCAAAATCTCTGGGAAACTTGATGCCTATTCAGGGCCACAGAATCACCCAACGGTGGAGCTTCCCGCATCTACTTCACTTAGTTGTATGTCCGGGCATTTGTTAGTCAAGTGGGAGGAATAAGGTGGGGTAAAATGGGCAGCAGTGTCATCATGTATCACGTATAATCATCAACAAGCTTGAAAAGTTTGAAACTACTTTGCATTATCTCTCAGAATCTGCTAGAACGACTTTAGAGTGGAAGAATGACTATCATCGCTTGCACTCTTCTCAATTTTACATATCCAACGTTTTCCTCTTCTGAGCGAATCGGCACAGTATTTGACTACTAAAAAACTTACTTACAAGTCAGTGAATCTCCTGGAAATCATGAAAATATTTCCATTGTATATAGCGACCCATTTTTGTTGCATACTTTTAGATGCAATTTCATAGAAAATGTAATGGAATAACGACGTTCAACTATTTTCATTTCATATATAATACAACTTGAATTAAAACGCCAATGCATACAAAATCGTTGCAATTATTTTGCTCAACACTAAATGAACTTTATAAAATATTTAATTTGGTAATTTTTGGAAAACTGAAAATTGTGCGTTTTACTGTTTTCGTTAAATATTAACAAATAGTAGCGCTGGCGGACAGCGCATTTTAGTGTATTTTGATATGTGAATAGTAATGGCAAAAATTTGAATTTTTGATTGTAAACAAAAACCAACCAAGAAGAAAAGCGCGACTGCAATAAAATGCAAATCGTTTGGAAAATAATTTACTCTATCGCATGCATGAGAAGTGTGCATACTCATCTATTCATGTAAAGTGGTGTGTGTGTTTGTGTGTGTGTGAGTGAGTGAAAAATGTGCACGATTTCAGAAAATTCAATGCGCGCAGACTTGTCCACGAACAACATACGGCAAGTGGGCAGCCATCAAAAGCGTATTAAAACTAACCACAGTGTTGTGTGTAGAGAAGAGAGAAAAATAGCTACGTTATATAAATCGTATTTCCGGTTTCCGAATGTGTTTTTCGAATGAAAAAAGTTGCGGCGAAAAGCGACAGCGACAATGATAGCGCACTGGAAAAAATAACTAACGAAAAATTAGCAAATGCGAGACAATGAAATGACAGTGAACACTGCATGTTGGATGTAAATTGCAGAGTGCCCAAAAGTATGCTAAATGCGCTGGGTTTCAGAGGCAGTTAAGGTTATCAATGACTGGTCAGCATAATTTTTCTATTGCATACTTTTAGCTGCATATTTTCGATTTGTTGATCAAAGCTGCACACATTCACACACACACACCCATACAGCAACGGCTTTTCAGTTGACTATTTTGTATTTATTTGAATATTAAAATTCACACATCGTTCGAATGCCAGCGTTGTCCCTGTGCCGGATACTACCAACCAAAAATACAAAAACAATAAAAATAATTACAATACAAAGCAACGAAAGAAAAAAGCAAACTTGAACCGAAAATTATTTCAATACGCTAAAAATCTCTGCAAAACACTAAAATATCATTAAAAATTGTTCGCTAGTTGTTGTTGTTGTTTTCAGTTTTATGTTCGGTAACAAGTACCAAAAGTTTTTGCATATTTTTGCCGCAACACATTTTCCATGAATTTCAAAAATTTGCGCGCATTCGTCATATGGAAAAAAATATGAAAAAAGTAAAAAAAAAATTAAGAAAATAAAAAGCAATAACAACTTTAATTCGTTTTATTGCTTTTGCGCTGCCGCTCACTGTGGGGGCCGGGGGCGCCCGTCCACCCCAACCGGTGCTTATGCTTTTGTGTACAAGTTTTTGTTGTTATTTTTTTTTGCTTTTTTCAAGTTTTATTTTTTCTATATTATTAAAAAAGCGTTTTATGCTCAAAATGTGCAAAGTTTTTCTATTACGCAGTAACGTTTGTTTTCATTTTTTGTGCGCTGTTGTTGCCCTGCTGCGCTTAAGTGAGGTTAGCGTCGCGTTCGGTGTTATTGTTGCGCTGCAAAAGTGCTGCAGTTGTGCTGCCGCGCTCATTCTTGCGTTCCATTTCCACTTGGCTGTCGCGCAGAGAACGACAGACGCCAGCGGGTTGGCGGCAGTTGGCGTCCAAGGCGCTCGGAAGCAGCGCTCGCGTTCGTTTGTCCGTTTTGAATGCGCGAAATGCAAAGTGGATTGAAGTGCAGTGCACTTTGTGGCGCTGCTGCCGTCACTTGGCCAGCTCTACTGTGTCAGCCTCAGCCTCAAAAACAAATACACTGTGGCATGCAAAATAGAACTTTGCTGTTGTTGTTCGTTTTGTTTTTGGTTTTGCACTATTATGAATTTTATAAAACATTCAAAACGCCTTTGGTGCGCTACAAATAGTTCTCTGATTACACTGCACAACCAAATCAAATTTTTTTTAAATAACAAGGTTCTGAAAACGGATTCTGGTAGAGGGGACCAAAAAAAAATGTACGTGTATCGGCGTTTTGAAAGTTTACATCTGAATTTTTTTTTTAGGGGGTCAAAGTTTTCCCCCTTTTGCTCATTCTTATGGTGAATCGGCATACGAAAACCATGTAACCTTACATTTTAGGTATATGATGTGTTCAGCAATTTGATGTAAAATACTACGAAGAACATTTTTGTGGAGCATTTTAACCCTGTAGCTCCTAATTATATGGGTCAATTTGACCCTTTTTTCTAAAATGCCAAAAATGTCCTGTAAAACAGGACTTTTTAAGGAAAAAATGAACCACGAAAATATTTGCCATAAAATTCGACTATAGGTCTCTGAATACATCAAAGCTCAGAAATTTACTTGAATGCCAGAATTAAGCCAAAACTGAAAATGTGTTTAAGTGTTTATTTCGTACTTAATCAAAATTGGTTCAAAAGGGGGAAAACTTTGACCCCCCCTAAAAAAAAAATCAGATGTAAACTTTCAAAACGCCGATACACGTATCTTTTTTTTTGGTCCCCTCTACCAGAATCTGTTGTCAGAACCTTGTTATTTTGTTTGTGTTGTGCAGTGTTATTATAAGTTAGTTGTGTTGTTGTGGTTGTGTTGCCTCTCGGCATTTGCTTCAGTTGTTTTAGATGTGCCGTCCGGTTGGCTGTGAGGGCGAAAATTGTTGTAAATTATTTCCGCACTCGAATCATTAAGAGCAGGGAAAATCATTTCAATATTTGTTACATTTGGCGTTGTGCGGACGGTAATGTCGACTGTGCGTGAAGACGGCGGGAAATTAGTTATTGTAGTAAATTATTTATTAACTACTTTAATACTTTAAGGCATTGAAAATGTGAAATTTAATTTTAAAAATATTAAAATCGATTATGTCAGCTAAAAGTTTGTCTTTAAAAGTCGGTAAAAATACGGTTATTGCACATGTTGGGCAAAAAATGTTAAAAAAAAAAAAAAAAATAGAAGGTCGAACTTGATGATGTGGGGCTTAAATATTACAGAACAAAGGACCAAATGGTTAAAAATGGGTTATGTTAGGTAGGGAAGGGTGTGTGCTGCACTTGAAGGTCAAAATGGCTTATTGTGGATTCCTTCTTGTTTTCTTCTGGAGCTTAGTGTCTCAATCTGGGACAGCACAGGCCGTGGCTCCACTCGAAGGTCAAAATGGCTCATTGTGAGTCTGTTCTTGATTTCCTCTGGAGCCAACAGTCTCAATCCGACACAGCACAGACCGCACTTCCACTCGAATGCCAAAAGGGCCCATTGTGAATCCTTTTTTGTTTTCATCTGGAGCTAAGTGTATCAATCCGGGACAGCACAGACTGCACTTTCATTCGAAGGTCGACATGGCTCATTGTGAGTCCCTTCTTATTACACTTTGGAGCTATCGAAGTCTTAATTCGGAGCAAACCAGTTGGACCTCCTAAAAATGCACAGCAGATTTGAGTTTTCGACTTTTGCCGCGCTAGTCAGATTCGTCCGGAATCATAACCCCAGGGTATGAAGTGGGCGTTCCTGCGGAGACGGGCAGTGGCACGGAAAGTATTGTGTCGTTTCTACCTCTTAATCGTCTCCGTCATTTCTGCAAATACCACTACCCGAGAGGCGCCAATTGATGAGCCTAGATTCAAAAGCGTAGTGTTTGATGATGACTGCAACGATAACAATTTCGAAAGGAACGTCTGGATCCAAACCTAGGATTGGTCAAGAATTGGATAACCGCGAGACATCACAAACGGTGCATTAGGACTAAATATCAACTGTTTTCGATTGACAGTAAAGCCAAGAAGATTCTTAGAATAGAATGAATGAATGAATGGCCACACATAGATCCTTATTGGATCCTTAGCAATACTGAATGGAGATCCGTTTATGAGTTGTAGAAGTGATCCGTTAGAATACAAATGCTTTTGGCAAACTTCAGCAAAGTCTTCTTCACCTTGATTGCCGCCTGGCTGTGGCTTCGCGGTTCGACGGCTTTTTCTGGTAGAACATTCTCCATATAAGAGTACGGTCCATGGATCATTGATCAAAAAATCTACTCTACTAGTTTAAGCCTAACCTTGTAGATGAAGTTAACTGTAGACTATGCTTAGGACGGTGAGTCACTCTCCGCCATCGGCAAGTAGAAAATTGTCCTTAGAGGAGTATGGTCCATGGATCATCGGTCACAATGATCTACTCAAAATAACGCTCGACAGTAGCTAATAAAAAGGAGGTCAACAACTATAGTCGACATTTGAAAAGCTAAACACGCACAGGAGGTCGAAAAACGACCCACAAGGTGGTTTTGTTCCAGTCCTCCAACACCAAAAAAAGGACATCAATGGGCATGAATCAATCAGTATCTACGAAGATTTCCACCTCTTGTCCAAAGAAATATTCGAAAGAAATATTTAGGATGAGAAAAATGTGGTAGTAAATCCTACATTTAAGCGCCCAACATTATCTTCTGAGCAAATATCAACGGCCAATTGCCCACAAAAGGTGTCTACTTAAAAGTTTTAATTTTGTTTTTCAGTTTGAGATTGATTCTTCCCTCCTAAAATGTTTTAATAATTGGCATAGCAACATTACTCTGCCATAAAAATGAACAAAATTGAACAACAAACGGAAGTTCAGATGGAAAATAATTAAATTGCAGCGGCAGCCTTCTAATGAAAGCCACGTAAGACCCAACCAATGGCTCATTGTGAGCCTGAAAGGGTTATAAGTACCCATAAATGCCATAATTTTCCTGCACTTTACTTTTTCTATTGCAATTTAAAATTTTACTTTTTTTCTTATACTTTGCATATTTTTCATGCATTTCAGTTTATTTTTTGTCGAATTTTTTTGTTAACAAATTTGTTTTCTTTTTCATGTGTTGAATGCAGCTAAACTTGCTTAAAAAATGCGCAGCCATTCCGGCAGGTGGCAACCTCCAGTCGCTTATTTTCTAATGCAACTGCCAAAAAGTATGCAACAAATATTTTGCATTCAAAAACTGATGTCGCCCATTCGACTGCTTTTGTCACTTTTGCCTGAGTGCCTTGTGGCGGCTGGCAGCCAGCACTGCATACTTGGAAATATAAATTTACTGACTTTATGTGTGTTGAAAACTTTCAATGGCCTTGAAGTCAAATCTCAACAAACGCATTAAGAAAAAATAAAAATACGAAAAGAAAAACACAAATACACAGAAAAAGCATAAAAGTAAAAAAAGGCAATGGCGCTTTTGCCTCTTAAGATCTTCAACTTTACTAGCCAATAGCAGAGAATGTTTACGCCTGGCAAATATGTATGTATGGTAATTGTTGTTCTTGGCGTTGTTGTTGCAAAGTATGCAAAGTAAAGCAACAGAGCACAACTTCCGCTGCCAATGGCACAGAAATGTTGGCAATTTCTGTCGCTGTGGTTGCATACATAAATTTACTTGTTTGTGTGTGCATGTGTGTGTGATGTGCATATGTGCGCACACACACACACATGCAGATGTGTTCAAGTTTCAATTCTTCGCTGCGTCATTTGCTGTGCGCCCGACCGTCGCTAAAGTTGTGCGACACTAGCGACACGTCTTCGGCTTCTTTGGCAGTGCCGGAAGTTGAAATGCCAGCAATAGGCATATTTCCTTGCCACCGCCACCGACGATACTTCCACGCACATCAGTCGGCCACATTGTTGTGCGAAACTTTCGCCGCCACACTCGCTCCGCGCCGCTTTTAATGGGTTTTTAAATTTCGCGCCATGCGGCGTGCGCACGTTGCCAGATTTTCAGCTACTTTTCTGTCAATTCCTGCGCTTACGCTGTGCTCGTTTTTTTACCTTATTTATTATTTTTATTTTCATTTACATTGCTGTTGCTCCCATGTTGTCTACAAGTTTTTGCGCCTCTCTTTGATGTTGTTGTTGTTGCTTGTAAATTTGACAGATGTTGCGTTTGCCATACATGCAAAACTCGTCGCCTTAAGCACACAACACGAAACTTTTGCCGCACTCACATAAAAGTCCACAAATTAAATAAAGAATTTTCAGAATTTGTTTCGCTTTCATGTTTTTGCCATTAAAAAAGCATTTATTAAAACATGCTTTAGGCTTGCAAGCCACATAAACAATGTTTTTCCTTAAAATTACTCACAAGTGAAAAGTACCAGCAAAGCTTTGCATACAAATCCTTTTGATAAGCCTAAATTTATTGCTAGAAATTACCGCTAGAATCTTTCTAAATAATTAAAATTAATAGCGAACTTTTTTGTTGTTGTTGCGCATGACAGAAAAACAAAAATTTGTAATAATTGTTTCGCCTACGCCCGCACACCGCTACGAATATTGCGATTTATTTGGTGTCGCTGATTTCGTTGTTCGTTTCATTGGGTTTGAGTGAGAAGTGTGGCCATGTGGAAATCTCCTGGAAGAGACGCTCGCCCGGGCACTCGGTGTCTCGCACTTGTCGATGGCCGAGCAGCTTAAAGTGCGGTTGTATGTAGCCTTTTTTTACGCCAAAGTCAATTAGGGATTTGGCCGCTTCGAGCATCTGCGGTGGTGGCAATTCGACTGTAAACACATTTAATTAAAAATTGTTAAACTTTTTAAACAGCGAATGAATAAAAAGAGATTTGTGTATTCGTATGTCAGCTTTATTCAATGTTTAATTGACTGTGAGGCGTATTGAGCACATTGAGTTAGTATTGATTAAGCTGAAAGTTATATAGCTTAAATAGGACTATGGATTGTTGAAGGGTAATTTTTCGTTAAAACGTTTAGTTAATGATTAATTGAATTGAAATTGATTACTGATAAATTGATTGTATTGTTTTTTGAATTACATCGACTAGCATTAAATTTATTGTGTTGTTTGTTGATTAAACCAAATAAGAACAGTTATGAGTAATTCAAAACTATATTATTTGCTGATTAAATTAATTTGAAACAATCATAAGCAATTTAAATGCAAAAAATGAGTTAAATTATTCTTTAATTATAGTAATTCAAAACTATATTATTTGCTGATTAAATTCATTTGAAACAATTATAAACAATTTAAATGTAAAAAATGAATAATGAATGAATTAATTAATGAATTAATTTCCATGTAAATGTTGATTTAGTAAAAAATTATTTTTTCTTTTAATTTAATCAAAATATTTTTGTTTACAACAAATAAGATTATTTATTTATTAGAATTTATTTGTTTAGTTTAAATGAGTTTCCAAAATAATATTTATAAATGATTGATTGTTTGTAAAACTATTTTATTGAGTAAACAATTTGCGTTTAAATTATTTGATTGGTTATTCAAACCTAGCATTGTAAATTATTATTTAAAGTACTATTTTAAATTGGAGATATTTCAGAAACAAATTTTCTAACTAAATTTAATCATTTATCTAGTTAATTTCCTAACGTAAACAAATTAAATACAGTTGGTAAGGTTAGATAGTAAATCAATTGAAATTTAATTGAGTATCAATTAAATTTTATTATACTATTACAATTATTATTATATAATTATACAATTAATAAATTTTCAAAAATTATATAACCAGATAATTTTTTTAGCACAAATGAATTAAATGCAATCAAAAATGTATTAAATTAATTAATTATATTTAATAATATGTAGGTAGTTAATCTATTAAGTTTAAATTGATTATACTGTTAATTAATAGAAGCCCATAGCTCTGGTAGCTAGTGCTGATAATTTATTGTAATTTTAATTATAATAAATAAATAAATAGTAATAATAATAATGTTAATTAATACTCAATTATGCTATTCAATTAATTTAAATTGACTATCTAATCAATTAATTTTCTAAAACGATTTAATTAATTAGAGTAAGTAATATTTAGGTTAAAAAACTAATTTAAAAAAATGCAGTTCAGTTCAGTATTTTTATTAAAATATTTAATTTTAATTACAAAATATAAATAAATAAATAAAAACTAATTTTATTGAAGTAATTAATTTAAATGAGAATATATAAAATTCCATATATAAAATTCTAAATATAAAAATAAAATAAATATGTATATAAATATATAAAATTCTATATATAAAATTCTAAATATAAAAATAAAATAAATATATAAATATATAAAAAGAAATACATAGAAACATAGAAATTACAACAGATTCAATTAACTTTTAACTAATTGAAAGAGCAAAAATGTTAAATTAATTACTTAATAAATTAAATAAATTGATCTATGCATAATTACAGTAATTCTGAAGCTATAATGCCTAATTAATGGACAACTGATTAAATAACTCCTCTAAGTGAAACATAAATACATACAAATTACAAGAGATTCAATTAACTTTTAACTAAATGAATTATTTTGAAATCAAAATCTAAAAAAGAAATTAATTTTAATCATTTGTGCATTTTAAAAAATTGTTAATTCTCTAATAAATGCACAAACAAAATACTTGACAAGTTGTTCCTTAATTAATTAAATTTTCAAAAATATTTTATTCGATTTATAATTTATTGCCAACTCTTATATCACTGAAGTTCAAATTATTGAATTTAGCTATGAAATTGATTTAACTAAGGAATTATTTTGCATATATTTCAAATTGAATTCCAAAATACTTAGTCGACTCACCGCGCCAATCGCCAATCATGCAGATGCCCACACTTTTGTCATTGTACTTGGGTGCATGTGCTCCGACCACGTTGAAACCGCGTCCCACATAGATGGAGCCGTCGCCGCCTATGGCAAAGCTATATCCAATGTCATTCCAGCCGCGCTGCAACTGATGATAATCCTGCATGGAGCGCATGGCCGCTTGGCAGTTGGTGGGCGTGTAACAGGCGCTCGGCATGTACGAATGATGGATGATGACAAATGGCGCGGGCCCGTTGAAGCGTTCGACAAGTTTCGAGGGACGAGCGCCCCACTCGCTGCGCGATACCATTTGTGTGTGTCCGGTGGGCATTTGCTGGCCAATACCTGTCACAGAAAAATCAAAAACAGAGAAAGCAAGACTGTGAGTGAGTGTGTGAGTGAAAGTGTAGGTTGCGGTTGAAAGCAATTAAGCGAAAGCTGATTCTTCTGCACATTTCAAATGCACACATGCACGCACATAAAAATATATTTGAAAAAAAAACGTTGCCTAGCAATTTTCATATTTGACAGCAGCTGCCAAAAATCATATTTCAAATCATAATTTTAATATGTGATGCGCAGTTATGGACACATTTCTACGTGCGTGTGTGTGTGTGTGAGTGTAGGCGTGCGTCAACTCCCCGATGTCAACGTTTGTATTTAATTTTCCCATCATGTTGCAAAAAAACTGACAAGCAATTGTGGTTTGCTGTCAACTGGAAAGTGCCATTTTAAATAATTTGCGTGTGCATTTGCAGGCAATTTGCAGTGCGACTGAAGTGGCGCTCTTAAATATGCAATGCACGTTGGGCATTGTGTACGTTTGAGTGCGTTATTCAATTATTAAAATATGCAGTTGACAGCTTTAAAAGCTTAGCAACAATTTTGAAGAGGAAATTCATTTCACATTAATTCATTTTATTTAGGTACTATAATTGATAATTTGCTGTCACATTTGGTATTAGAATTCGTTGTTTATGAATCGTGTTTTAAGTATTTTGTAATGACTTGTCACAGTTTTTGTGACACATGTATGCAACTGTTGTGAGCTATTAGATTAGATTTGCATACATTTTTAAATTGTTCTTTAGTATTTTGTAACATTTTTTGTTTCATTAACGAACAGCTATAGGAAATGCCCCCAAAAAGCTCAGTAAAATGTCTTTATTTATTGAATTTTACTGTCTTAATACTTCTAATGTACCAAAAATTGGATACATTTATGACTAAATAAATTACTAAATCATAATACGTGTCGTGTGCAATTTGTGACATCTTGTCACAATTTATGTGACAAGGATTTTCACAAATTTTTTAATTATCCTTTGGTATTTATTAATATTTGTATTAATGTTTTTGTTGTTATTGACCAACCCGCATAAATGCACTAACGTTACTCATATTTTTTTAAAGTTTTGTGTAGCAAAATTTTTTAATGTGTCTCAAATTGACCGAATTTGTCATATAATGCAATTTAGCGGTTTGTGACAACTTGTCACAATTTCTGTGAAATAGTTTTTTTTATACATTTTTCCATTTCCATTATATCTATTGTATTGTAGTCAGTAAATTGTAGTAAAAGCCTGGTGTACTTTGTGACAACTTGTCACAATATTTGTGACACATTATTTCAAGTGTGTTAAATTCTTTATATTGAGCCAGCCACAGATCTATTAGGATCATGAATTTTTGAAATTATTCCGCTGCGTTTTCTACGGTTTTTTTTTAAATTATATTCGTTCCATGTGATTATTGCCTGCAAATTTTTCATTTGCATTAGTTTGCACTGGTTATTTTTATGCATTGATTTCAACAACGCCATGCACTAATTTAATTTTTTGTTATTCTGCAAAAATCCAAAATTCAGCTAAAAACACTCGTTAAATATTGTATGCATATTTTTTATATTGTGCATTTTTTATTTATATTTGTTATTGAATTACTTTCAACTAAAATTTGTTTTACTATCATCTTCCTTCCCGGTCATGTTTATTGTTTTGATTTCAATTTGTTTTTCTAGTTTGTGACAGTTGTGTCTGTCTAATTTAGCGTTTCATTAATTAAATGGAATTCAATTTGCCGCCGCCATATTGTTTTAATTGCACTCATACAATATTCAAAATTCGTCAACTCGACTGTGGACATTATTCGCAAGCATTGTGCATAATTCAGCTCATTTTATCAAATTAAATTATGCAATTTTGACACCAACAACGCTGCCGAAATTACAGGCCAACTGTGTCGTAATGGTAGACATTACATTTGCCGCAGTCTGCACACGTTTCGGGCGACGAAATTTCCCCAAATCACGCAATGCCACTGGCGCTGGCTGCCGACTGTCGCATGCAACAAATGCCAAATAAATAATGGCGCCATAAAATATTGCCATATCATCAGCGTATGGCTCGTAAATAATGAGAGAACAACAAGAACACTTTTTGTTGTATTTACATTTGTTTATTCGTTTGATGCAGATTCGATAATTTCGCGCACTAAACCTGATTAGACATGCATTCCGCCAACCCCGAAATTCGAATTTGGAACTTTACGCTTGTGATATTGCTGCCGAATTTTTAAATTCACAATGGAATTTATTTATTGCAAACATGTTGCGCCATTCATAGCGGATTATATTACCGAGCTTTAGTCAATACGCGAATGCGCACAATTGAAATCAGGTTGTTGAACAGAGCAGTCTGGCTTTATTTGGGGTTTTATGTCAAATGGGATTTGTCAGTATTACAAATCCCATTGACGGGAATGAGTCATAGCTTTGGGCTTTGCAAGTCTAAAGTTTTAGGTAGTGATTGACATGCGAAATTTCGGTGAGGTATAATTATTTGGCTATAGAATGTTCACAGAATTTATCAATCTAAACATAAGCTGCAAATTTGTTAAGGACACCAATAAGAAATGTTAAATATCCTACGACTTATATACTGATTTCGAAATCACACTAACACATACAAACTTTAGACGGCTGTAACTTTTAAAGGCAACTAACTTTGCAAAACCCAGCTAGGCTTTTGTTACTCTATACCAGTACTACCGACCAGTGGTGGCCGGGTCCAGACCAGAAAAAGCTGTTGCACAGTGTAATCAATCATGTTAGAATCTCTTGTGTCTCAATTCTTTTTATAATCATGTTAAATATTCACAAAACAGTTTCTAATAGATCGTTGTTTTCATTTAACAGCTCATGATGAAAGACTTCATTCACATTCCTCCAACAAATGTCTGCTTTTTCAACTGCATATCGCACACGCACAACAAAAGTGACACAACTCAAAATTTGTGATTTTTCAGGAAACGCAAAAAACTGTTTTTGAGCTAAATAAACATTTTTTTTAATAACGAATAGACCGTTCAGTAGAAAATCCTTACGGATTATGCTTTTTGATAAGTTTCAAGAATTTATTTTTTTAATTTACACTAGAAAATCCAAAATTTTGAGTTGTGACTGTTTTGATGATATTTTAATTCAATAATTACGGAATTATTTCAAGTTATGCCACTTTTTCTGAATTTAATAATTATAAATGACAGTTAAAAAGTTGAAAGAAAAATTTTGAAAATTCATAATTAATTTAAAAAATTAAAAATATATACAAAAATTGTCAGAATTTTGCTTAAAATCAACTTTAACAAAAATTTATTTCGTCAAAAGTGACACAATTTGAGTTAGGACTCTTTTGCATTGAGCTGCAGCAATCAAATAGCATCAAACTTCTGACATGAAAAGAGACCTAACTGTATTTTTGTAACAGTTAACAACGACAAAATATACTGAGCTTTTGCTGATTGGTAGATTTATGCATTGTGCACAGTATTAACACATAAACCCGAAAATGAAAAATTTTGAGTTGTGTCACTTTTGTAGTGCGTGTGCGATATGTCCTAATGCCATCTTTCAGTATTCACTCTTTATTTGTTGTAGCAATTCAATTCTTTGCCCCGATGCCATCTGCACCAGAGAAAGCCGGTTTCCCACTGTCTGGGTGAATGTTTTTTATACAGAATCCATTCTTTGTCAGCTGAAACAATCCAATTCTTTGCCCTGATGCCATCTGAGGCACTGTCTGAGTGAATGTTTTCTATCGAGAATCCACTCTTCATCAGCTGAAACAATCTATTTCTTTGCCCTGATGCCATCTGCAGCAGAAAAAACAGGTGTCAGGCACTGTCTGAGTGAATGATTTCTATCTAGAATCCACTCTTCAATAGCTGAAACAATCTAATTCTAATTCTAAAAAGCAGGACTTCTACCTTCTGGGTGAATGATTTTTATACAGAATTCACTCTTTATTAGCTATAACAATCCAATTCTTTTGGAGTCTAAAAAGGCAAGAAGAACAGATTTCCATGTGCTGCTTTAAGTTCATTTCTTTCGACCCATGCAGAACCCTCTTCAAGTGACGGTAAATAGGTGAATAGATCAATTCAAGTTCTTTACTTAATTTCCCTAAAGTAACTGTGATACTTCAGCGCGTAGTGCGCTGGCTTTTCATACCTGAGGCTCTAGGTTCAAATCCTAATTTGGGACTAGTGGAACAGTCGTCTACTTCTATTGCTATACACAAGAAGTCTATGAAAATTACACCGTGCGACAAAAATTAAAAACATTTTTCACACCGGAAAAAATCCATATGGGCGTGAAACTAGAGACCAAACATAGTAATACTGCGTACTCAGTTTTTCATTTCTACATTCTTTGTCCTTTTCAAAGGACTTCAATATTTTGAAGGAGATAAAAATAAAAAAAATATAAAAAATACTTAGCCTCGTTAGAATATGGCGATATGTATATCAAATGAAAGAGGAAAGGCTCAAGAATGTAAATAATATTGATTTTTTATCTATTTGTATAAAAATGATATGAGAAAGGTCCTTTGAAAATTTTAATCCTTTATATCCTTCAAAATTTATATAGAATTTTCTTGAAAAGTAAGTATGTTAAAACCCAATATCTCCGTGGTCACGTGTCAAAATTTCATTATTCTCGCTTCATTGACTTTGAAACTTTCTATTATTTAAAATACTGATATTCAAATAAATTAAAATTTTTGTATTGCATTAGAATTGCAGCTTCCGCCTTTTTTTTTTAATAACTTTCGAACCAATAAAGTTAGAGTAATGAAATTTTGACACGTGACCACGGAGATATTGGGTTTTAACATACTTACTTTTCAAGAAAATTCTGTATAAAATGTAGAAATGAAAAACTAAGTTCGCAGTATTACTATATTCGGTCTCTAGTTTCACGCACATATGGATATTTCCCGGTGTGAAAAATGCTGTCGCACGGTGTTATAGCAAACGCACAGGCAATAGCAAACCTGCAAGTGGAAAAATAACTGCCAACTATTCACATTCATTGTTTAACTGTAGGTCCCTGCCACCCTTCTCTCATCTGTTTGAAATGTTTTTTATGACACATTTTCAAATTGGTTAATTTGTGTGGTCATTATTGAACTCTTTCGGTTGTACAAATCGCCGTTCATCCTCAAGATTATAATTCTCAGATGATCAACGTTGACGTCATCTCTGACCCCGACGCACACTTAATACCTCTCGAAGTCAGTTTTAGTTTTTTCATAAGCCACTTTTTTGACACAATGTTTATGTTTTCATTTAGCTTAATTTATGTCTAACTACTCTCCGATTTGTTTTCGTACACACCTTCTTGATTACATTGCATTGCGATCAACATCAACACTGAAATTTGTAAACTCATGTAAAGCACACGTCTTCAATAAATGTACAACACTTTTTCTTTTAACAACACACATTCAACAATTGTTTATTAATATTAACGATTGATAAAAAAAACACAACGCAACACCCACAGCGAATTAAACTCTCTTGGCGAATTAAACTCTCTTGACTGTAAGCGCAGAAAACGCTTCTGTAAGCCGCATCAGTCTGTGAGCCTCTGCTGGCTCGCCGCAGTAAAGATTACTACTTATGTCGTCGAGCAAAAACGCTCAATAAAAAAAGATTTCTCGAATTAATGAATGAAGTGAAGGCGGCATGAATGAGCGGCATGTGTTGCTGATTAAGCGCGCCTTGAGCCGAGCCGAGCTGCGCTGCGCCACTTCTCTCTGTTTCAGCATATTTCCTAGTAATCAAGGCATTTGCTTTTCGTCAAATTTGTTGTGTTTACAAGCTGCGCAAAAGGCATTGACAAGTGCCAACAACAACCGCAACAACAAAAAAATCCCCCCAAAGCCCAATGACGAGTAGGTAATTGCTTTTGCCAGCTTTTGAGCGCAAAATTGGTCATATGCCAGGTTGCACAGTTGGGTGAACTGTTGTTGATACTCGTACGAAAGCTGGTTTGAGAATGTGCAAAGTGAAAGAGAAGCGAGTGAGTGTGAGAGAGTGAAAGAGAGAGAGGAAGTGAGAGGAAGCGTGCTTATTAGCTTCGAATTTACTGATTCTTCAAGGTGGCCTTTGTTGTGGTTTCATTTGTCAGAGTGCAGCTTGTTGTTGCATATTGCATGCAAAGTTATTGAATTGGATTTTATTATTGTTGCTGTTTTGCACTTTTGCTTTTCAATGTTGTGTATATTTACACAACGAAAGAGTTCAGTAAACGTTGTTGTTGTTAATCATTATCTGGCGACATATTTTGATGCGGTTTTTCGCTTGTTGCGTCACATGCTGCAACTTGAGAATTTAGCATTTAGTTGTTCGATATTTCAAAAACTTAAAGAAGAAAGTAAAAGTGTAATATTTCGTATTTTAAACAGTTTGGTTGTGAGTTTGTTTTGTGAGCTTGAAGTTTAGTATTGAAGAAAATAAAAGTGCAATATTTGTTTGTATTCTATTTTGAACGGTTGTAAGTTTTTTTTGTGAACTTGAAGTTTTGTGTTGAATCAAGGGTTTCAATGGCTTCACTACATTCAAAACGATAGAAAACTACAACATTTTCATCAAAAGTCTGAAAGGTCTTTTGATTGGTTTGGTTGTGAGTTTGTTTTATTCGAAATTTTGTTTGAAATCTGCGGTTTCTTTAGGTTCTGAGAGATACAAAATGACAACTTTTCTTCATACTGCTGTCTACTGTCAAAACTTTTTATATTATTTGCCAATTATTTGCATTGCCTTTGAATTTGTTTGAGCTGAAAAAACAAATTTTCTATATAAAAAATTTTCTGTTAACATATTTCAGCTTAAAAAAATATCACAAGTTTTCCTTCTGTTTAGTTTTAATTTAATTTAATTTATTACATCTGTCATGCAAAGTCGATTCATATCATCAACGTTGACCGCTGACAAGCGTTTTCCAAGTACACTTGCACCCGCTGCACGCAATGTTTGCGTTCTCTTTGAGGTTTGTGTATCAACATTGAGTCAACATTTGTCGGCTTTTGTTTGCTTTTTCACTAATTTAATGGATTAATTTGTATTGAAATTGTGCGTAAATGCATTTTGTGAATTTTTATCGGACACATTGTTTTTTTTTATTGTATTTGCATGCTGACCTTTCATTCACTTTGTTGTTTTTATGTTTGTTATTGAAAAGTGAGAGTAAACCAGAGCCTGACGCTGTTTTTTCCTGTTATATTTTGTTTGTGAAAAATTCTGTTAATAAAAAAACTCGTCAGTGTCATGATGTGTTGTTAGTGTAGTTTGATATATAAATATTTATATACTTAGATAAACATGTATGTAGGTACATCTTCTCTGGGTTGGATGACCTTTTTAACTACCACATTAGGTCGCTGCTGAACTTCGCTAGAAGCATCCACAATCTCACCGAACACTTCTACGTCGACTTGAAACCCTAAGCCTAGGCGTATACGGAGACGCAGGCCGCGCAACACAGCACAAGGCAGCACAGCGAAAATTAAACTTTGTGAGGCAGAAAATATGTGAACTGCGTATACGAATCTCGTAAAACCAGCACACGTGTTCCGTATTCATTCCATAAACCCAGCAATACGAGTTATTTGTCTGAATTAGACTTTGAAATAGAACCTATACAATATAATATGGGTGTAATATCGGCTGTTCACGCACTTTTTCAATTAGTTCTTCAATTTTTGCAAACTAATGTGTCGGCTGCGCGTAGGAAACTGTATTTCAACTACAACGCGACGCAGTTGTGCGCAGGCACGTCTCTCCGCCGCACGCGGCTATGTCGCTGTATACGCCGTTATACGGTACTGAGTTATTTACAAAAAACTAAACTGCGTTGAGTTGTGCTGCGTGTGCGGCCTGCGTCTCCGTATACGCCTAGGCTTAGACCAGATTCCAAAGTGGTTGGTTAACCATTAAACGATGGTTAACTACCCTTTTTCGATTTCACAGTCTCTGGTTAACGAACCTTAACCTACCTAATTAACCTACCAATGTTAAATGATTAACCATCGATTAAACAAGAAATAAATCAGCTGATCTGACTGCGCTCACAATTTGTGAAATTTGTCACCATTGAGACTTGATTAAAGTTAACAATTGGTTAACTAACCACTGGGAAATCGGGCCTATGAAGCTCTAACGGGTATCACTTAGGATCTAACAGGGTCTTTGCGTGGCCGGTCTGGACTGACAGCTTACCTAACCTAACCTACCTATAAATGTACATTTGGTATGACCAATGGCGCACACCGGATTTCATTTGAGGAGGGGGCGGTCTGAACATAATTTTTAGAGCTCAATGACATCTGAAACCATATTTGTCGCTTTAAATTTTTGTAACAAACAGATGTTTGGGGATGATTGAACCCTCGAAACGCCCCATTGCGCCGCTAGATATGATTCACAGTTGTACAGGCATGAAGTACAAATTAAATTTCTTTTTAATTCTAAAAAATTTGAAAAATATTTTAACATTATTTCTCGAGTGTAATGTTTATTATTTAATTAATTGAACGCGTGACCTTTGTTTTTTTTTTACTTTGTGGTTAAGTGTTGCGTTGTAATTGTTTTGTGGTTTATTTCAACGCTGTTGCCAAGCGCAACTTTTTCTCCAACCAACCAACATTGTTGGACAATAGAACAAAAGGTGAAGAGTGCTTTGTGTACAACGCACAACCAGCAATTAACACCTTCACCGGTGAGCAAACATTTTTTGTTGAATTAATTAGCTTCACTACATATTGTTGTGCCCTTCGTTTTGTTGCTGAGATGTACATATAAACTACGATTTTGATTTAAATTCTAAATTAAAATAAGTTTTAAATTGAAATATGTAATTTGAATAACTTTAAGTGTATTCAGTAATGCCCGTCTATTTCTCCCTTAATCGAATAATCTGAAAAGTTTTCGACTTACAAATGAAGTTGTTAACCAAAGGTGGGTAAACTGTTTGCGCCTCTTTTAAAAATACTCACAAAATTGCAGTTATTTTCATGCACAATTTTTGTTTGACAATGGTTTAAGTTAGTCTATGTGAGTGTTTTTTTATCATAATTGGAAAAAAATTAAGTAAATAGCAGTTATTGAATATTTGTTTTTTAAAAGCGAGCTGAACGCTGCACAGGCACTCGGGACGATCAATTACCACCGTGAAATATTAGGCAGATAAATTGAAACGTGGCTGAAGTAGCTTGGGAGACGATGAAGGTCGGTACGTTTAAAAATTACAACCAGTGACAATAAAATTGCTCAAGTTCCCCAATTGGTCCAAGACAACCGTCAAATTGAATTAAGAAAGATTTCAGAAGCTATGAATATGTCCAAAGAACGTGTTTGTTACATATTAATTTATGAATGATCATCAATCATCTTCAATCATTCGAATGAACATTTCCAGCGATCTATTTGAATGGGTTAAAGAGATGGTAGCATCACTGGAAGAAGTGTATAACTAGACTAGGAGACTATGTAGCAAAATATTAATAGATTTGAAGAAAAAACTTCTTAGAACTTTGTTAGGTGGAAAACTTTTCGGACAAAATTGTGCTTGAAAGAACATTTCCAAACTAATTAGAGACAACTTACAAGACAACCGTCGAATTGAATTGAGAAAGATAGCAGAAGCTATATGTCCAAAGAACGTGTTTGTTACATACTAAATCGTGAATGATCATCAATCATTCGAATGAACATTTCCAACGCTTTATTTCAATGGATTAAAGAGATGGTAGCATCACTGGAAGAGGTGTACAACCAGACTAGGAGACTATGGAGCAAAATAAATTTGAAGAAAAAACGTCATGGCACTTTGTTTGGTGGGAAACATGTCGGACAAATTTGTGTTCGAATGAACATTTCCAACTTATTAGAGGCAACTTACAAGTGTTTAGGCTTTTAAGCAGACTTTGTGGAATAATATAAATAAATTTTAAGAACAAATATCTTTGTTGGTTGGTTGACTGATTGCTGTAGGTAGCACAATTAGCACTTAAAATGCCGTTTTGGTGCCACATACCCATTTTTTCGTATTGGCTGGCATTTGAAATCGTCTGTGCGAGATCCAGGAAGTGTTGAACCTTCTTGATTTCCGTAGCTCAAATGGATCTGAGGTCTTCCGGGAAGGGGTATAGCCTGTCTCTCTCTAAACACACCAATGCACACAGAAAGTCTGAGAGTGTTTGCCTCTGGTTCTTCTCCCCACAACTGCAACAGTGATTGTTGAAGGGTATTGCAACCAAGCTGCGTGTTCCCTCATTGGCCAACGACCCTAAAGAACCGCAGTGAGCTTTGCGGTATTTCAGCGGATGTTTCCAAGCAGTTGCTTCGTCCTTTTCCGTTCGTTCCGCTCTTTGGCTTTATTTATTTGTTTATTTATTTATTTTGAGTTAATAGAAAATAATACTAAGACTAATAACAGAAACGAGTACTAGCGGCCAGGGTTCCAGGGCTTTGTTTTTCCTGTGTTGCAGTGTTTCATGACTTAGGAAAGTAGTCTGAAAAGTTTCCTATATGCTAAGGATCGACATAAGAGAAAGTGGGCGTGTATGTTGGTTCTTAGCAGGTAAGAAATTTTTCAGACTACCTTCAAGCTATTTTTTTGTGCAACTTTATTTACCTTAGTGTTCTTTTGTTTCGTTGTAAATCCCAAATTAGTTGAAAGTTAGTGACTAGCAGACTCGATAGCCTGGCGTGAGTGCACTAGCCTATTATGCCAGAGGTCATGGTCCCGTACTCTACCAACTTTTCCAATTTTGTTCTGTCCTCTAAATATTTCCTAGCCCAGCAACATATCCCAGTTAAAAATTTTCGACCCACAGATGATCTTTTGCCACTTACTCCTATTCAATGTTACGCGCAATCATGCGCACCAAACCGATCTTAGCAAAGTCCCCAACCATCCTGCTGTCACCTTCTTTAAGCAACAGATGGCGCTATGAGCGGTAGCTCACAACATCGGAGGCGTCGTTCCTAGTTAAGCGGCGGTAGATGGTAGCCCCATTACTTAGGACTACCTGCGGCAGGCCAATCACCTAACCTGGCAGAAAATCACAACCGATTAATGTAACCAGAACAAGGCAATGTCTTGTGGAGGCCCTATGCTCCCGAGAGGAGTGAACAAGAAAAAAAAACTGTCCAAAAGGGGGTCGTGTCTATGATGTAGTATACAAATAAGTCGTTTACGTCCGTCTGCAGTCATCTTACTTGTTTGCTTGATATTTGATTGTTGGCTTTCTATACTGTCAGTGGCGCACAAAGGGGGGTAGGGGTTTACAAATACAAAAATTTGTTGGTGCCAAATATGGTTTCAAATGAAATTAAACTCAAAAGTTGTACGCAAAACTCCCCTCGTCCCCCTCAAAATGAAATCCTGTGTGAGCCACCGTATACTGTGGTGTGATTTTTATGACCGATTCGAGTACTAACTATTTAAGTTGACGATTTATTCAAAATTCTGTCGTTTTGTGTGCGTGTTGTGCGCAGTCAAGTTTCGTCATTGGGGGAATACCGCTTGAACTTGTTTACTTACTATTAAATTTGCTACAAAAGCGAATAATTGAGCAAAATTGAACGAACTTGGTTTCCGCAGCGATGGCAGTCAATCAGTTTGCCGAATCGGGCGTGTTTTGCAAAAGGTTGTCGCTGCGCAACACACAAATCAAACCATCCATAAAAATTGACACGAACCAGAAGAAGTTCGCATGAAAACATGTTTGCCCAATTAATTGTTGTTAAGGTTGTCGAACGTTGAACTTTTATTGGCGCATATATTTTTGGTTTCCACAGCAAACGACAACTAACTATGCCAAGCTATGCGAAATGATTATTTTTAGCTGGTCGCTTAATTGATTTGCCTTTTACTTTTCCGTCAACATACTTTCTCTACTAGCTGCCGTTGTTGTTATTGTTGTAGTTGTGAATGGATAAAAAAATCATTAATAATAATTTCAATCAACCGCATATTGTTGCACTTTAGCGGCGCCGTCAATCAAGGTTCTCGATTACACTTCTGAAAAAAAAAACAAGTCGACTCGATAGCCTCCACTTGAGTTGAAATGAATTTGTAAACAAACCCAGCGTTGCTGGGTGGGTGAACCGTGTCGGCAGGTCAACATTGAAACTTTAACATCAAATGTTAGTTAATTAACAATTCATTAGCACAACAACAACACTAACAGCACCAACATTATCAACGCCCGTGCCACACATAGCAACAACAATAGCAAGAAGAACAAGAACGTTAGTCGCACATGAGCCGAGTGTTTACGACACACTTAAGCTGTGCTTAATGAATGCGTGCACACAAAGCGTAGAAAATTTAGACATTAACATGCAACACACGTCGTTTTGTAGGTGTTTGAAATGATGATTGTTAAGTTGGTTTCAAAAATAAACACGAACTCTAAATTTGTAAGCGTGAAAGTAGCATGAAATGTATGCAAAGCATTAACGAATGTGAAATAGGAGGGGAGGAAGGAAAGGAATACGAAGAGATTGTCGTAGATCAAATGATAGTTGGGGGAGGATTTCGGCATGAATTCAATTAAGTCAAATGAATTTTCGAGTATGAGAAATTAAATGACTTGTGGGAGTGTTGCTGACAATTAGTTGCGAACGCTTTACTCCAGTCACGTGACATACATTTACAATTTCAGCAAAACTATACATTGGAGGAAAATTGTTAAAATTTAATTCCAAATTTATATATTAATTGCTCAATTCAAGCATCAATTAACAAAATTTCTATTCAACAGCAGTAATTTTTAGATTTTATTTGACTAGATTAGGTTGTTTTATTAGTTTAGATTAGTAGTAGGCTACACTCAAATTCTGAGCATGATTAACTTTGTGTTTGACAGTCATTGAAAGCAGACAATTTTGAGAATTTCGACAAAAATGAGAAAAAGTGAATTTCGCGTGCTGATAAAACATTATTTTTGGCGTAAAAAACCCATCACCGAAACCAAGAAAAGCCTTGATAAATACTATGAGGAATCTGTACCATAAATTTCAATGGTTAAGAATTGGTTTACCGAATTCCGTTGTGGTCGTACCAGCACAAGAAACGACGAACGTTCAGGTTGCCCAAAAGAGGTTGTCACGCACGCCATTAATGGTTGATAAAGTCCATGAAATAATATTGAACGAACAGAGAATGAAAGTGCGTGAGGTGTCTGAAGCTATAGGCATCTCAACTGAGCAGGTACACCATATTTTGCATGAATAGTTGAACATGAAAAAGCTATCCGCGCGATGGATGCCGCGATTGCTCACACTCGACCGTAAGCACAAACGCGTGACCACTTCAAAGGACTGTTTGGCGATGTTCAACTGATATCCGAACAAATTTTAACGCCGCTTCATAACCGAAGATGAAACATGGATCCATCATTGGATAACAGAGACCAACGAACAGTCAAAGCAGTGAACTTCTCCGGCCGAACGTGCACCAAAGAAGGCCAAGGTGTGACTGTCGGCCAACAAGGTTATGGCTACACTATTTTGGGATGCATGCGGTGTCATTCACATCGACTACTTTCAACGATTACTGGCACATATCAGGAACCCTCCCTAAATATCTGCTGGTAACAAACATTTTGGGTACAAATATGGTTCTAAATGGTATTTGCCTCTAAAGTTGTGCAAGTAATCACCACAATGAAATTGCCCACTGGTCCAGCATGACTTCAAAGTACTTGGCTTATAGGGAGAAACGGGACTGGGTAACTTCTCTTTAACAACCTAGAGGCTCAATCCAATAGGACTCACAGTCTACTTAGCTTCGTTAAACTGGTTCTGTGCGCTCTGTGATTCTATGATCTAAGCGAGCTTCATTTAGATCAGTCACTTTTACGCATCTTAGTACCTACAACCTAAGAAACTGTTGGATACTCTTTCACATATGATGCCTCCTATTGGAGGAGCGACGTATACTGCAGCAACTATAGGACAACCTCGCTGAAATATTCTATATGGATGTTCAAGACCTGCTTATGTTCATAGCATCGTCCAAATGGTTTGATAAAGTAATCTAATCGTAGGGAAAGCTACATATAGTATCAGAACGGGCCTGCTTCTCGGCCTATGTGGAGGATACGATCTATCCAGTCATTTCAATCGAAGCTACACTACAGACAGTTTTCTCAACCCAACTTAGTTTTAGCATGGTTGCCCCAATTTTTGATCACTCAGATAGGTTTCACACTCTAGCTATACTCCATATTGTGGTGTTGGTACCTACGAGGTGTGACAATTAAATAATGAGACTGATTCCATAACAACCGTATATTTAAAAATTATTCTACAACTCTGCCATCCCCTTTAAAGTAGTCCCGTTGGGCAGCTATATAACGATTCCAGCGCGTTTTCCATGCTTCGTAACATTTCTGGAACGCTTCGACTGGGATGTCCGCGAGTACCCTCGTCACGGCCGCCTGGATGTCCGTAATCGACTCAAAATGGGTTCCTTTGACCACTGATTTTGTTCTAGGCAACAAAAAAAAGTCACAGGATGACATATCGGGCGAATAAGGCTGCTGTTGCAACACGGCGATCCCTTTAGAGGCCAAATACTGGGACACGCTGAGGGCGGTGTGGCACGGCGCGTTGTCGTGATGAAGGATCCAGTTACAAGCGATGTCTGGGCGCACCCTGTTGACTCGTTTTCGCAATCTTTTGAGTACTTGGCGATAGTAGACTTGATTTACGGTTTGCCCCGATGGGACAAATTCTTTGTGGACGATTCCACGGCTATCAAAAAAGGCAATAATCATCGTTGTCACCTTCGACTTGCTCATGCGAGCTTTTTTCGGGCGGGGGGCGTGCGGAGACAACCATTGTGAGCTTTGGCGTTTGGTTTCCGTGTCGCATTGGAAAAACCAGCTCTCATCGCCTGTAATAACTCGATCAAGCAGCGTGGGATCGTTTTCCACTTGTTCCGAACAGTCTTCTGCGACGGTCATTCGATGCTGCTTTTGCTCCTCAGAAAGGTTCTTTGGAACCATCTTCGCGCACAACTTTTTCATCCCAAAATCGTCGGTTAAAATTTGTCTGACTGTTTCACGGTTCATGCCCAGTTCCGAGGCCAACATTCGAACTGTTAAACGTCGATCTTCACGGATTAGGGCGCGCACACGCTGCGCATTCGCGTCAGTCCGTACCTCGACTGGTCTCCCGCTCCGCTCCTCGTCTTCCACGCTTTCACGCCTCTCCTTACGGCTAAGAGCACTATCACCATGCACTTTTACAATTTTAGCGTACGTTTCCGAAGCTGTTTCGCCCAATCTGGCGCAAAATTTTATCGCGACGCGTTGCTCTTGATTTCGTTTCTCCTTTTTCGTGACGAGTACCACCAACACACGTCTACTCAACACGACACAGCAGGCGAACTAAACAAGGTAGAGCGATGGTAAATATATCAATGGAGAGGGGAAGGATGCCGGGGAAGGGAATTTCAGGGTCGCAAGTTTACCACAAGCGCGGCAATAAAATCAGTCTCATTACTTAATTGTCACACCTCGTATTGCATGCTAATTCTTATTCCTGCTCCAATCACAGGTTTACTTTTTACTGTGTCATTTGTTATTTGTGACACATTGTCACAATTGTCAAAATAGCCACCTGATAGCAGTGAAAACCCATAGAACACCTATCTCTCCTCTACTTTTCACTTATTTCACTTATTGTGAGTAATTAAAATTGTATTAATTCTCTTCCTCTCTCACTCTCTCTGTCTTTGTGTTCTTTTAGAATATTTTTGTAAATTTTATGATGACAGTAAACCTAAGATATGAGTATACATTGTACTTCTGCAATTATTCCTATTGACTTTCAATAACATTTACATTTAAAGCATGCAAAATAAAATCAGCTTTTGCTAGAAAACTCCCCTCGAGGTTCACAGACACACACACACACACACATACGATGAAAGCATTAATAAAAAGCCAAAATGCGCAACAAAGCAAATTTTAAATTTTTATTACACGAGTCACAATCGCATAAAAACCACACAGAACTTAACAAAAAAATGCAAGCATTGCAAAAAAAAACTAAAAAGAAAAAAGATAGGAAAAAACCGCCCCAAATAGAAGAAAGAACGCGCTTAAAATTGTACTCCCATCAAGTTGTATTTCAAATAAAGAAAAATCAGCCCCAGTCGGCTGGGTGGTTGGTTTTTTGTGCGCTCGCTGCAGTTATGTAAATTTCATATGTAGTCTACGCGTATGAACAACCATAAATTGTCCAGTTTATGTGCGTGTGCGCGTATTTTTATTGCAGTTGTAATTGCTGTTGTTATTGTTGTTGTCGGTCGTGGTTGTTTTTTTTAAGCAGAGTCTTTTTCAACAAAAAAGTTATTGTGATTTTTTTCTCTCTCTTGTGTTATTGTTAGTGTTATCGTACTATTTTGTTGTTGTGATATTGTCAAATTCACGCAAAAAGTTGAACACCAACGAAAAACGCTCCCAGATAACTTCTGACGACCTTGTCAGCTGTTTTTGTTGTTGTGCATGTTCGACCAATATGCATGTTTGAATTGTTATTATTTGTAAATACTGGTTTTTTTGTTGTTGTTTTTGTATTCATTTTTATTTGTTTGCCCCAATTATTTACATTTGACACTAAGGGGCCGTTCACATATTACGTAACGCATTTTTCGACCTTTTTTGACCCCTCCCCCCCTGGTTGTAACACAACGTAACAAACCTCACTACCCCCCCCCCCCCCTAATAACGTAACGCGGGGTTTTTTTTTTATAATGGAAATATTTTAAACAGAAACAATCGTAACGATTCAGATAATCAAACGAGAAGTGAGCAGGCACAGACGTGCATAGACCGAAAACAGTGCTGCCACAAGATTGTTTGAGGGCCGCTTCACAATGCAAGTCATTGCCAACTTTACCGAATCCGCGCGCGAATTTGAATTTCAGGTGCTGATTTTTGGGTATTTTTTCGACGTTACGTAACGCAGTCGATGACCCCCCCATCCCCGTCGTAACACTTCGTAACACACCTTTGAACCCCCCCCCCCCCCTAAGAGCGTTACGTAATATGTGAACGGCCCCTAACAAGAATGTGTTGAGAGAAAAAATTTGTTATGGAGAATAAATGTTTTTTGGGTGTCCGAGGTTGGTGCACTGTGGTTCACCTGCACAATGAAGACGGTAAAATATATTATAAAAAAATTGCTTTTTATGATTGGGCCAAACATTATTTGGGTTTTTAAACAAAGCAAAATGTTTTCAATGTTGTGGAAAGACATGAATTCATTTATTCATTACTGTTTATTTATTTTTTGTTGTTGTCATAATTTAACAATATTGTTTTATTGTTATTTTGTTTTGTCATTTTCTGTAAACATTGGTTTTTTGCACACAACTTTTTAAAAAAACACCAGCAATTTTTTTAAATAATAAAACAACAATAATGGTAATATTTTTACAATGTTAAAGTGTTTTGTTTTTTTCTCCAAACGTTTGTTTTTAGCAAAAATCTTTTAAAAAAACACTAAAAAATTGTTTCAATAATAAAACAACAACAACAATAGTAATAATATTTTTATGGTGTTAATTTATTTTTGGTATTTTATTTGTTTTAAGCTAAAACCATTTCGTTTTCAAATGTTTTTCGTTGACATTTTTATGAAATTATCATTGTTGATTTTTTTAAAATTTTTACATCAAGTTACATCTTTAGTGAAAATTTTCAATTTTCAATTTCATGGATGTCATGTTAACTTTTTTGTATTTGTTTTTAAACAAAAAAAGAAATATTTATAAAAATACTTCATTAGTGTCTTTGCATTATTCACTAAATCAACTAAATGCAAATGCAAAAGAAAAAAAGAAAGTTGAAAAAAACTTGCCTGTCGCTAAAAATGTAATAATTGCCGTCTTAAAAGCCAGCACGTAAAATGTTGTAAAACAATTTTTAATTAACTTGTTGTTATACTAAATTTTCACGCACCCAAACACTCACAAA